>JAWQRP010003302.1:0-13625 GCA_033557875.1 Quadriops clusia | reverse complement strand
GCTGACATCGCATGGCCCCTCCACGGCAGTGTGCAAAATTTCAGGTAAATCGACCGAGTCACTTTTGAGATTTGCTGATGAATCAGTGAGTCAGTCAGTGAGTCAGTCAGTGGGATTTGGATTTTATTAGTATAGATTATAAATTACTTATTACAAAGTAAATACTCAAGTATGTATTATAATATGGTCTATATTCTACGATATATAATAGATACACCTTGCTTTGGATCGAAATAAATCATTCATTAAGATCACCAGAAGAGAGGATATGTTAGGAAAAACCGAAGTTAACTATAGATTTCTTTTAGGATTTTTCAAATAACATGAGTGATTTTGACACTTCTGACCGGTCAGATGTATCAATGGGGGAGTTTCCTAAACGGAGATGGAACATAACAGGATGACCAACCTTAATTTTTGGATTATATTTTTAAGCGCCATCTACTACTGTTCATTTACAGTCTTATTCATAAACGAAGACTAATTTAGGTCTAGTTTAACCGTCATAAATAGTTGCCAAATGAATTATAACCTCAAAATTTAGTATTTACGCGGATGACCGAGATTCCGTACAACGCGGTTTGAACCTGATTTAAATGTATATTATGAATAATACAGTTTCAGTTTTACTCAAAAACAGTGCTTAAATCTGGTTCAAACCGCGTTGTACGGAATCTCGGTCATCCGCGTAAAAACTAAATTTTGAGTTTATAATTCTGTTGACAACTATTTATGACGGTCTAACTAGACCTACGTTAATCTTCGTTTATGAATAAGACTGTTAGTATTCTATTTACCCTTAAAACCGTTCTATCACGCATCTGTTACCAACTTGGTCCTTTTCTGACGCATGCGCTCTGGATAATTCTGAACTAGTTAGCAACATGTTCCCATTTTGCTTGATAAAACAAACCTTCTAATACGTTCCAGAACAGGGTTCGCAAACTCTGTTCGGCGCGGGTGAGCGTTTACACCTCTCGAGCATCTTGTTCCAAAACGTGTGCAAACAGTGTTCGCAAACAATGCTCGCTTGGTATAAATATGCCTTTATATACTTGTCAGTAAACTGACGAAACATCAAAGAATTCAGTGTTTGTTGCGCGGTTGAATGTTCGAGAACAACTGCTCGTAGGATGTGCTTGGGCAGTGTGAACGAGAGCCCCCCTGCGTGTGTGCGAATATTTTTGAACGTTTGGAAACGTTTTGGAACGTTTGCAAAAACAATGCTCTGTTGGTGTAAATGCGCCTTAATTTGTACGTATCTCCAATGTGTATATACCATGTGTTCGGATTGACATGTAACGCAAAAAAACCGGCGGTCTTTGATCTTCAAAAAGGCGGCAAAAATGCGACAAAGAAACGTCACTTGTTATGTTACACTTCAAAACGAACACGCTGTACGTTTCTCTAATATACAGATTGATCTTTTACTGAGTTGCCAGTAGGTGGAGGCACACGTCTCAGGGTCGCCAACGTGATCACCCGTCTTCTAGCATGTGCCAATTGCGTTGATGACCGTGAAAAAAGAGCCTCCTCCCACTGGAAATTCGATAAAAAATCATTCTGTATACCTACATATATTTCTAATATGTATGTTACCCTAATATTTATTTATTTCTGGTCTAAACCCCGGCTGTAACCCTCAACCTCCTCCCGACCTCTACTACCCTCCTTCTACCGTAGAAATATCTTATTATTAATTACGCTCATTAATTACGGAACATACAAATGTAATTGTTGATTATTAAATATTTGTATTAATGCTTATAAGGTCTTTAAAAAATTATATGTTTATATTATCCTCAACGTTTCGTTATACATTATAATAACTTCTTCAATAGTAATAAATATAAAAATTATAAAATTTGAAATTTTATATTTATTTCTCCTGAAGAAGTTATTATAATGTATAACGAAACGTTGAGGATAATATAAACATATAATTTTTTAAAGACCTTATACCCATTAATACAAATATTTAATAATTAAAATGAAAAAGTCAAAAAACAATAAAGTTTAATGTAATTATTGATTGCTTATAACTTTCAAATAAAAACTCGTTTTTCTTATTTATTACAGGGTGGTCAACCATTCATCCTTCAAAAGAGCGAGGCTTTATCTATGAAGAGCAATGACCTTGGAACCTTCGATCTGCCACAATGCTTATATACTACACACTTCGGTCATTTTGCACTTCCGAGATAAGTGACTTTTATTCTATTCTAATTTTGAGTTGTTTGGGAACCTCCGTTTGAGGAATCTCGTTTTAACTAATTACACATAGAAGAATTACGCTTTAAGAAATTTTTCTTGAGGAATATTCCTTCGAGGAATTGTCGTTTTGAATAATATATTATAGAAAAGTATATTTCACTTAGATTATATTTTCTCTTGAATAATATTGTATTCAACTACATCGACCAAATCTTCCTGGCAAGAGACAATGGCATAATAAACGATTTTTTGAGCCAATGACATTCGACTTGTCACTTCTTTTATATTTGAAAATGGCACCAATATGTGACGCTGCTCCGTATTTACCTTTGTTTCTCTTAATACTTTTTCTGTCCGCACTAGCTATAGCAGCATCCTACTCAGTTTTCTGTCAGGAAGATTTGTTCAAACAGTGCGCGACAAACTTTTGTTTTTGTTTTAAATGTTCTTATATGGAATAAGGTTTTATAAATAGTGTTTCTTTTTCTGAATAATATTTTGGCCAAAAAACTTCTTCTCATAAAATTATTAATGCATTTATTATATTAGAATAATATTTTATTCTGAAATTTATTTTTCTGGATAACATTTCGTTAAGAAAATCATTTTATCATAAAATGTTTAATGTCCTAAATATGTTCTTGTATGGCTAATAATGTTTTATTATGTGTGTTATTTTCTGCGTAATATTTTGTCCAGAACAACGGTTTTTATAGACTTATTAATATTTTCACTATATTCTTCTTTGGAATAATACTTTATTCTAAACCTTATTTTTTTTTGGCTAACACTTCGTTAAGAAAAACATTTTATCATATAATTTTTTATGCTCTAAATAGGTTAGTATTTGGGATAATGTTTATTACGACATTTAATTTTTTAATAATATCTTCTCGAGAACAACTTTTTTCACAGAAGTATTAATATTTTAATTACATTCTTGGTTTTTAGTTTTTTATCATAGAATTTTTAAATTTCTAAATATGTTCGCATTTTGGATAATGTTTTCTTATCACAGTTAGTTTTTTGAGTAATACCTTATTCAGAACAACTTTTTTTCATAGAATTATTAATATTTTAATTATATTCTTGTTTGGAATATTTTATTCTGAAACTTATTGTTTTCTGGGCAACAGAAAAACATTTTATTATACAATTTTTAAGTTCTAAATATATTCTTGTTTAGGACAATGCTTTATTATGACAGTTTTTGTAGTAATATATTGTCGAGAACTTTTTTTCATAAAATTATTAATATTTTAATTATATTCTGGTTTGGAACATTTTATTCTGAATTTTTCTTTCTGTACAACAGAAAAAGATTTTATCATAGAATTTTGAGTGTTCTAAATACGTTCTGGTTCAAAATAATATTTTATGTTGATACTGATTATAACTGGACAATATTTTGTTCAGAACAACATGTAATTCAAAGAATGATTAATATGTTAACACGTTTTTGCTATCTTGGATAATCTCTGGTTTTGTCCAGAAAAAAAAAACTTTTTTAAAGAATTTTGAATCAAAGATCAGTTTTGAATTGATCTGTTCTAAATTTTCTAATCTTATAGACTATATTTGGTATAAAAAACCTTTCTTGGAAAGAATTTTAAATTTTATAAATATATTGCCATTGTAATAATATTACGCTCGAACTATATTTTATGCAGAAAGACATTTCTATAAAATTTTTAATATTCTAAATATGTTTTTAGAGATTTCAAGATCTCTAGTTCTGTCCAGAAATATCTTTATTTGAAAGAATTTAGAATCTGCGCTCATTTTTTATTTGTATTTTTTTTTAGTTTTATTATCTTATAAACTACATTTGGTCAAAAAATACTGTCATATAAAAACAACATCCAATATTATAAATATATTAGTATTATCACTTGGATCAATATGTCTCTTATATTATTATATATTCTCTTGAACCAGATACATATATTGTCTGACAGTATGTAGTTTCATTAATAACATTTTGTCCAGAACAACTTCTGAATAATATTTTGTGCAGAAAATCATTTGTTGGTAGAAGTTTTTATATTTTTGTTTGGAGGTGCCTATGTTCTTTTCAAGAGCAAAAAGTTATTAGGATGATTTCAAACCCTTTAGTGCAGAATTAATTTTTTGAAATTTCATTACCCTAACTTGGTAAACAGAGCCGTAATAATAATAAAATGTTTTTCGTCCATCTGCCATTTTTATGTAGAAATTTTTATAGCCCTGTATGCAGAATTACTAGAGGATTTAAAATATGTAAAAAAATCATCTTCATCGTCAGTGTTAGGGATCCAAGTGCGCTTGCGCAAAAACTATACGCGGCAAAACAAAACACTGCTACAGGGCGAGTATTTTTAACCCTTGATCTAAATTTCCAGATTAAAAAAACTCGCCCTGTAGTAGTTTTGGAGCTCTTTCGGTGCTAAGTAAGTCCTGCAAGTTTTATTGTTGTAAATTTACAATTTGTTTCATTATGAGTTGATACACTTATTATTTGAGGTTATGTTTGTACTCCTACAAAGGCAGTTCAACCATTAGGTTGAAAACGAAGACTTTGTGGTCAACTCGGTAGGTCTCGCTATGTTTATATATCCATAACTTGAGCATTCTTGTCCGCCATTTTGTACTAACACAGTTTGATGCCATAATATTAATCATTATAGTAATTACAACTTCAGAAAACGAATTATAATGAACATTTTTAATGTTCCAAATAAGATGACATTAAATTAAACTTGGACAAATTAAGAAATGTGATTCAAAATTTTTTTTTAAATATTTAACATTTTGTTATGACTGCTAATTTTTGTGATGTGTTGATATATTTCGAAGTGGAAGCTATGACTTCCACAGAAAATTTTGAAGCGCAGTAAAAATTTGATCTAGGGTGGAGTAACATAATGTTATAATAGTTTGAGTTAAAACGTATAAATGTAATGGTGGAAGGAAGGTCTGTTAAAGAACTTTATCGTTACAACTGTTTCCGAGGGAGAAGACAGTTGTAAGCAAGTATGAACTTATTATATTATCCAGTTGGTGGATAAAGATGTAAACTGTTGAACGCATGCTCATGCGCCATATGCAAAAGGAGAAATAAGAAAAATAATTGGTCGTATTTAGGTTAAATATTAGTAAGAAAAAAGTAAATTATACCTCAATTGGTGAAAGTTACCTAAACTTTACTAATATATGACATATATCAGGGATATTTAACTTTGACTTTGAAGTCCAATTTCCTTTATAGTCTTCGATATTACGTTAAATTTACTTCCATTTTATTCCCTAATGTCGACATTTCGATCTAATTTCATGGTAAACTCTAACCAAACTGGTCAGGTTGCTAACCTCTAAACTGACACTTTTTACCGTACTCTCGACCAAAATTGTTGCTTGAGCATATTCTATGTACATTTACTATAGTCATTGTAGCATTTATTATGTCAATGACCAACCTGCGACTCTTGCAGATACTGTGCATCCCGTGCACATTTGTGTCTTTAAAACAGGAAAGTGTCGTTTATGTCAATATCAAAAGAATCATTAATTAAATGAAAAATACAAAAATTATTTACATAACCGTTACGTGCATAGCGCAAATAGAGGGTGTACCCCTGTTCTTCAATTGCTACTAACAATAGAATGGTATTTCTTCTTCAATAAGTAGTGAAATAAATTGTGTTACCTAATCTTGCTCTTGCTTGACAACTTAGGATGTATTACACCAGTTTTCTCATTTATTTGCGTAAATAATTTATTATTATTATATAAAACCATAACCTGAAACATAAACAAACTGACAGCACACTGACGACGAATCTGACACATAAATTTGATTTCAACCGTTTACAAGCTATTTTTAAACTAGTTAGTGGTTGTGGTAGTGACGTACGCTCTCGGAAAGATTGGCGCCGCTTAGCAGCCGGGAGCGGTAAGCAGGTTGCCCATTTACAAGGGGGTGGTAGATCTATTTAATTACTTTATCCATGCTTATATAGACTAATGTTAACAAACATTTTTAAAAGTTTTCTAAATCTTCCATTACTAAATTATAATGAAATTAAAATAAAATAAGGAAATGATACGGAAACTAGAACGGGAACGGGGATTGGAACGGGAACGAGAAAGGAAAGGAAATAAAATAAAGCGAACTAAAATAAAATATGTTAAAATTAAATATAAATAAAGTAAAACCAAGAAAGTGCACGGAAGTGGACGGAACTGGACGGGAAAAGACGGGGCAAAACTGGAAAGTTAAGATGAAGTAAATAGAACATGTAATCTATTAAAGAACAGGCACACCTATTATTCTCATTCTAACAATAGTTTTGCCTCGTCTCCACTAACTCTGTTCGAAGGACAGTCTATTAATATATAGCGCAAAACCCAGTCATCATATAGTCATCAACGCACAGCCAAAATTTTCAGGGGTGTATCTTTGGACGTCGTAGGCGCGCACTAAGAACCGGTTTTCCCATGCGCCCCGGGATGTCAACTTTTCTGGCCCCGCAAGTCCCCATATAATCCCGTGTAAATTCGAAGGTTATTTAATTTCAACGCGGTATCCAACATATTGGAGTTTTAAAAAGAGAGATACATATCAATGGTAACTAGGGAGCTCTCATTTTAATTTGAACGGTAGCGCCGTCATTTCCTTTGTCAACGTGACGTTTATTCTGTTGGGTTAGGACGTTCTCTTTCAAATATCATATCGACTGTTCTTTTGGCGACTTGCTAGGATTTTGCCTCGATCTGTTAGGTCCGTAAGTCCGTAATGTCGACTATTTACCACAAAGCCCGCGCGTAAGTATTTACGGTTTCACACGTGAGACAGCGTATAAATTTGAGATAGAATGTGCAGTGGAGACTGCAGATAGAAAGACGGAAAATATTGTAAATGCCTTTGTATCCTTGATATCGAACTCCCAAATTCATCCCCGGGAGACTACAATGGAAATCCAAGAACGGAGAGTGAACCTTTATCTATTTCGACATCGGAAGTCTGCTATGAAGAACCCTCACGGGGAAGAAAGAAGTTTGGTAAATTTTGATAGAACTTTCACAAATTTATTGATTGTAACAGTCGACTTGTGTCGTTAAGTTCATAGACGGACATCTGAAATTCATACTATTAATTTCAAATACGAATTAGAGTACGCAATGGTAAATATGGATATTGTGAAAACCAATATATCCGAAAATCTGCTGATTGTCTATCTCTGAGGAGTCCAAAATGGTGCGGATTTCGAGCTACCGCACCGAGAAAGTGAAAACATGGCTAAGTATTTTTTAAGATGAGTTTGGATCTTATTAATATTGGAATATTCAAATCTATTGTATCTTTAAGTGCCGAGTTTACAAGGGAAAGGGCACGTTCACTAAACTTGTACTATATGCATACATATTATGAAATCCATTCTGGGCAGATGCCTATACCAAATCATCAAGATTTCGGTACGTGGCACTGGTGTTTTCGTTACAATCAACCAACACCTAGTAGTATCAAATACTGCTTCTTCTTCATTGGTTCATCGCTATATCAAATACTGTACTCAAAAAAATAAAAGTGAATTTACAATGAAAATATTATTTTACTTTGTAGTTTAACTACACTAAATAAAGTGATTTTACAAAAATGTCGTAAAATAAACACTTTTTAGGTGAAATTGATTTATTTAGTGTAGTTAAAATACAAAGTTAAATATAATTGCCAACGTAAATTCACTTTTATTTTTATGAGTGTGTTTAACATCTTGATCATTGATTTTGACCCTGTCAAAAACGACATCGGCCCAATATAATGGACATTTAATATTTCTATTATATATCTTTTTGGGTATTTAGGTCTATTTGTGAAGTAATGTTAATCTACCCAACGTTTCGTTTTTTATTAAAAACTTATAGGGGGTAAATTTACTACTAATGAAAAATTTTAAACTTCCTATTTTGTGATTGATTAGTATTTGATATTTCTTCTTATATTTATGTAGTTTTGACATATAACATAAAAATAAGCTTCACTTAAAAAAATTAAAAAAATTATTTATATTCATATTAAGGCTACATATTTTAGCATTTTTAATAATCTGGTTATAGATTTTAGTAATATTAATACCTTTTTTTAAATTAATTGAAAACTTTTCATATTTGATATTCAAAATTCCAAAATTATTTTTTATACTAATTTCTTCTTTTTTTTCTAAAATTTAATCATTTTCAAAATCAAAAATATATGTTTTTCCATTGCAATGTTTTGTGAAGGCTTTGCAATTCTCTGTTATTTCTTTATTGCATGAATTTTTATATTGAGAAAATCTATTCTGAAGATATTGTTTCGTCCCAGCAATATAACATTTAAACAGTTGCTTTTGTATGCAAAGTTGGATTGTTCAAATTTGTTGCTTTTATCTTTTATTCCCCATAAGAAGTTTTTATAATAATTATGACCTAAACAGACATCGAAGGAATATGGTTTGAGCAGGATGATGTCTCATGTCATGCATCAAGAGAAACCATTGATTTGTTAAATGAACGTTTTCCGCGTTGTGAGATTTTGATGTTAATTGGCTGCCCAAATCTTGCGACTTGACGCCAAGTGATGTTTTCCTGTGTGGATTTCTAAAGTCTAAGGTTTACGCTAGCAAACTACATATAATTCCTGAACTTGAAAGAAAAATCCAACCCGTTATTGCCGAAATTGAGCCAACTGACTTGGAATAAGTGTTTAAAAATTTCTGCAAAATAATCGGGGTTTGCCAGCTCAGCCGCGGCGGCAATTTGGCTGATATCATTTTTTATAGTAAACCTTAATATATTTAGTTTATAAATCAATAAAAATTTCCCGATTCAATAATAATTTACTATGTTTAATTTTTAATTTAAATCCGGCACACGTCGTAAGACACTCTTTAGACAAAAAAAATCAAGAAAGTTAAAGAAATTAAAATAAAAAAGAAAATATTACTTTGTCCAGAAAGATATGAAATGTTTGACTGTTAGGGCGAGGATGGAGCAAACTAAAGAATGCAATAACTTCTTTTATTCTTCCTATACCATGGGTCCCAATAATCAAATAACACTAGTTTCTTTCACAAAGTTAATTAAGCATTCTGTTTAAGACATTTGAAGCGTATACAGTACAAGCTGAAGTCTAAGAACCGACTTCCCAAATAGATCGACCGCGACCGTCGCGAAAGTGTGAGCACCTATTTAGGGAAATGACATTATTACCGATCGGGAGACCGCTCGCACATTTTAAAATCGGTAATATGGCGTCTGTTTGGGGGAGCCTTAAAAATAGGATTTTTTTTAAAACTTGATTAAGTTTGTTTTGAGGAACACCGTTGCATTGTCTATTTTTGTTCCATACTGGAACGTACAGCCGTTACCATATCGTAGAAGTTAAATCATATTCTTCAAGACACCTCAAGATAAACTTATATTTTCATAGGATGTCGGTAAAACATTCATTTTATATTTTGCATCTGGACATTTCTTCTAACAATTTCCTTGGAAGATTCTTTATTTGCTCTACAATATTTTCAGACACATCATGGTCCGCCCACGAAGGCCTTCTTTCCACGGTGGATTATTAGTAAAATTACTCAATAATCCTGAGGATATGTTTCCAAAGATATTTTCAATCCATTTCTTGACCTGAAAAGAGTTCTAATGGCTCCATCTCTCAGACTTTTTGGGAATATTTGACTTATCAAGTTTTAGTATGTTTTATAATAAAAATATTATGTTGAAAAATGAACACCATGGCTATGTTTAGGTATGGATTTCTTAAATACAGCAGTTCTATTTACTTCAGAAATATTTTACGAAAACAAATGAAGCATTGGTTCGAACAACATTTCATTTAATTTCAGATTTTAATAATTTTGAAGTTAGAATTACATTTGTAAGTCTTGTTCTTTTGTATACCATCAATTTCCAGATGGTATTTCGTAGAATCGTATTTGGAAGATCTTTTTCGTGAAGCTGTAGTTTTTCTTCCAATAAAACGTTTTAATATTTTGCTGCAATATGCAAGTGTTTCCAGAAAGACGATTCATGGGAAGGGTATTCTGAACACTTTTTTTGCTCACATTACTTTTGCATTTATTTGTCAGAAATATTTGTAATGTAATAAATAATACTTCGTTAAATTTTCTTTTAAGGGATGTTGTTTTGTGGAATATCGTTCTGACATTTCATTTGAAATCCTAAATTGTTAGGAATAATTCTCCCACAAACATTTACTAGAATAATTAATACTTTGACCAATATTGTTTTGGTAAAGATTGCTTTGGTGTGAATTGTTTAGATGAGAGGTGTTAGAGACGTTTGATAATCGAGGTAGACATCTGCTTTTAGGTATTTGTCTGCTTAATGATATATCTACCCCATGTGTAGGAGCATTGTCGTGTTAGAAAATGCCATTTTGACACTCTTGGTCATCATCATCTCTTGCCTGTACCTGTCAGTCATTGTAAGATTGTATGTAGACTTTCTGGAGCCGTCTTTTTAATTTTTTCCACAACGTTATCAGACTCAGATGATCACGAGGATATGTTACTGAAAATATTTTTGTTCTACTTCGTCATCTGGAAAATGTTCTAAAACTCCTAGATACAGTAAGATAAAACTATACTGTAATAGGATGTAAACATTTATCTTGTATTTTGCATCTGGAGGAATTTTCCTAAACAAGATTGTATAAGGATTTTCCTCGACCACCTTCGTCATTTGTTCCACATCTTCAGTAACAGATGATCTGCCCCTTTTGGTCTTCTTTTCTTTGCGCCTTGTGATTCAAATTTGTCAATAATCCTGTGGTTATATCGCCGAAGATATTTTTATTCCATTTTGTGGTCTAGGGATTGTTCTTTAACTTCTACCTCACAAACTATTTCAAAATATTTATAATAAAAATGTTATGATGTAAACTGGACATCATGGCTGTACGAAAATAAAAATGTTTAGAATTAGTACTAATATTTTGTAATTTCTTGTTTAATGTGGGAATGTTATGCTTACCTAGGTCTATTTATACGTCAGAAATATTTTCAATAATATAAGCTTTTTCACCTCACTAAAATGTTTTTTTCTTTAAATATTATTTTCTCTTCAATCATATTTTAGATACATATGGCCTCACATTATTTTGTTTGTTATGATATCATTTTCTTCAGAACAACTTCATCATAATATTTAGTGCAGAAATGAGTTTATTAACATAAGTTTTAATATTTATAATACATTTTTACTGCTCACGAAAATAGAACATACTCTATTTCAAAGAATTTAGAATCAGAACTCATATTTGACTTGTTTTGCTTTGAATTTTAGTTTCTTATATAGTGTATGTATTTAGTAAAAAATACTTTAATAGAAAAAAAAACTTTTGTATATTCGTTTTCACTGGACATAATAATTATCTTGAATATTATTTTATCTTGAAATTTATTTTATTCAGGCAAATATTGCCTGACAAATTTTGGTTTGTTAAGTAGTAACCGAACAAAGATGAAGTATTTTTGTTTGTTGTTGATAACATTTTGTTCAGAACAACTACTGAAAAATATTTTTATGTACAAAAGTATTTTTGATATATTTTTTACATAGTTTTACACACACAGATTCTATTTACGAATATTATTTTCTCATTGAAAGAATTCAATTTTAGAAATATGGTCTCACTTGGAATAATATTTCTCTTGAATTATATTTTCTCTTGAATTAGGTACATATGGTCAGGAGTCTGAATACTAATTTTTTTTTTTCGCTAAACATTTATAAAACTATCTAATGGTTTACTTTTGTGAGGTGTGAGATCTAGTAACCGAGCTGGTTATCGACTTTTTAATACTAGACGGTTACCAGTAAAATAGAACCTTGAGAAAGCTTAAAAATACATTTACCTCATGTGAGGAAGCATTGTCCCAAAGATATTTTGTCACTCTTCCTCATCATCTAACTCCTCAAGAAAAAAAGTTAATAATTGTTCTCTGTACCTGTGTGTCTGTGGATTTTCCACAAACACCTTCTTTATTTATTCCTCAACATTTTTAGATACAGATGGTCTTTTTTCCTGAGTGCCCAGTGCCTCAAATTTCACAATAATCCTGCGGATATATTGTCGAAGATATTTTTATTCCACTACGTAATCTGGGAAGTGTTCTAAAACCTCCACCTCTCCAACATCTTGGTAATATGACATATATCTCATATGCAGGAGTATTGTGTTGTTAGAGGTAGTCGTACTCAAGTTTTTGCTCATCTTTATCTAACTCCTCGAGAAATATCAAAGGTAGATATTTGTCAATGCAATAAAACTTCCAAAGGCTTTTAAAACAGAACGTGCGTCAGAAAATATAGTTTCTTTTATGGGATTATCTTTAGATTGGACTACCTAATGGTTATGAGGCACCACAAATTGTTAAATTAAAATCATTAGTTAGTAGATAAAAAAATTAAACTAAAATAATAAAAACATGTTATTCCATTCTATTACGTTGATACAAATTGCATTATAAAATCAGAAATATTTTTTTTTTATTTGAAGATAGGAGTATTTCAATATTTGTTGGTAACGTGACATTTTGGTCATTAAGGCCAGTCAGTAGGACATCCGACTGCTATTTACGAAGATTGCACCCGAAGAATATGTGATTAAGATCTGCGCAATCATAACCGTATTAGCACGCGGGAGAGTCCAAACATTTAGTTTTGTACAAGTGCGCTGGATAAAAAGCGCTCCAAATTTTAATCAAGTTATAGTACTATTGTAATATTGGAAAATGGAGAACCTGCTATCCCACTGGTTGTCTATTAAGGAAAGTTGAACTAGAGCATAATGCATGTTACGTACAGCAGTTCTATTTACTTCATAAATATTTTACGAACTTAAGAGTAGCATTGGTTCGAACTACATTTAATTTAATTTCAGGTTTAACTAATTTTGTTGTCAGGATTAGATTTGTAAGTCTTGTTCTTTTGTATAACATCCATTTCTTGAATTTGTACTTTTTTTTCCTACAAACGTTTTAATACTTTGTTGCAATATGCAAGGGTTTCCAGAAAGACGATTCATGGTATTCTGAACACTTTTTTTGCTCAAATTACTTATGCATTTATTTGTCAGAAATATTTGTAATGTAATAAACAATACTTTGTTAAATTTTCTTTAAAGAGATCTTGTTTTGTGGAATGTCGTTCTGACATTTGATTTGAAATCCTAAATTATTAGGAATAATTTTCCCACAAACATTTGCGGGAATAATTAATACTTTGACCAATACTGTTTTTTTTTAAATAAAGTTTGCTTTGGTGTGAAGTGTTTAGGTGAGAGGTGTGAGAGAGGTTTGATAATCCAGCTGGACATCTGCTTTTAGATATTTGTCTGCTTTATGATATATCTACCC
>JAWQRP010003301.1:0-13626 GCA_033557875.1 Quadriops clusia | reverse complement strand
AAATATATATGTAGGATAAAATGTATGTGTATATGGTAATATGTACATGTGTACATGGTCAGATGTACATGTGCACATGGAAATAAGTATACGTGTACATGGTAATAAATATATGTGTACATGGTTGCCCGTGATTTTTCACGGGCATTAACTAGTAATACTAATAATAGTTATTATTATTATTATAGGTGTACATACTCTTAGAAACTACGGGTGTATGTACGATGTACCGTAAGTACTAGTTATATTATTCGAATTGTTTCCATAAACGTGAAAATCTCACATGATTCCACGAGGTGACCTTTATGCGATATGTAACCATTAGTGTCGAAAAAGTTCGTTCGTTTTACTATTGATTACATAGCATTAAATTACGAAGTAATTGTTTAAAAATATGCTAATTCTCTTCGTCTTTTCCCCTAATTATTACTCCTCATTGCGGCAATGGCTTAAGAAAACATCGCAGGAGGCTGCGTGCACGTGATGCATCATAACACTTTCTATGCCTTTTTCCTTTCAAAGCCTATAATTTCCGCACGGCCGGAACCATTGTTATCGTGGCGCAGCGCTAATAAATTACTGAAATCGTTATAAAAACGTCGTTGCATGCAGTTTTCACATACGAGCTTTTCCAAGGCAAAAAATCTAACCTAATTCTGCTACTTCAATAAAATGTGCGGAATAATGAGCAATAGACGCCTACGGAAGAATGCTATCTTATCGCAGGCTTCGAGTAGGGGCGTTTAAGCGCATTATTATCTGGTGATCGACAATTCGTTTCAGGCTATCTGCGTTTGTACACGCAACTTGTACAAGTAAAAATTCTTGTTCCATTGTTATTAGGTACAAGTGTTTGCAAATCATGTAGGAAGATTCTCTCGTGCGTTGTTAATGATGGTATCTCTATGACATATTTATAATGGTATTTGTGTCGTGGTCTATTGGTTATTTGTAGTCATTGAAAGTGCGTAGGGATTTTTATTTTTAGTTGTTAACGTAGCTTATTATAATGCGACAACAAATGGAAAAGATTGTAGATTTTGTAAGTTTGAAGATACAGAGCTTATTTTTATTATGAGTATAAGGGAACATTGAGGATGTTTATGTTTTTAAATAATGACCCATATTGCAGTCAATATGTGGCTAGGTTTAAAGACTTGACGAGGTCAAGATGTCACAATTAATTTTCAACGAAATTACAAAGCTCAATAAACAGCCGCATAAACGCCTTTTTACATTATTATTTCGACTACTGTTCCATGTTAAGCAGCGAGGTCGTGCTTTTAGAACCGCCAATTAGTTGAGTTTTAACATCGGCGCAGCCTTGCCTTTGTGCGGATTATTGCCACTTGAATCACAATTACTAGTAGGACTCTCAATCCAAGAAATTTTATTGTCAGCCGAGTGCATTGATAAAGACATTGAATGTGATCTAATTAAAGAGTTATGTTGACGACCTTAGACTCCCATGCAATGTCGAATAAAAAAACGCGGATTATTGCAATTTTCTGAAACAGTGTTACAGACCGCAAATAATAGACCATTTCCGCGGAAAAACTATTATTAATAGGCATGATATTAAAGTATAACGCAACATATGTTGACGAAGGTCGTGGCGGTAATTATCCGCGAATAGATCAATGTGTAAAATCCGTCAACACAGAAACCAAAGCTAGTTAGGTAAATAAAATACCTGAAAACCCGCACAGGAAATGATATTGTTGTCACGGCGGTTTGTATTAGGGATATTTTCAACGGGATGACTTGTAAATTTGTTTAATAATGTGATAAATAAACATTGGTTGGTTAGTGAATGCAATGGGATTTCTTGACCAAGTTTATTTTTATTCATATGCCTTCAATTCTGAAGAACTGAAGGTTAAACTGTATATAAAGATGTCAATATGCAAAAAAACATAGGTATATACCTTTACTCAACTATTTACTAGCATATGTATGGTGGCGTTCTGCGTTCTTCAAACTAAAGGAAATAATAATTCTGCGTGTGGCTAGGATTCATTACCATTTCATTTTTGCAGCAATCTCAGTAACAATTAATGAGGTACAGGACGATAATTGGCACCCACGCGTGTTGGTGGGTTATCGATGAACTGAAATCTGAGATTAATAAAGGAAAAGATATTTTCCCCGTGGATGAGAGTGCATTACATCGCCGCATCGCGTCGCCCTGCTGCCAATAATTTATTGTTACTGGGTTGTGTTTCTCGGCGGAATTTATGAAACAGTACTCTCCCGAAGAGTTGTACGATTTAATGGTTTCCATGCTCGTTATTTAAATTTCCGATGATATTTACAAGTTTCTGTTATTACGACACCCATAAATAAGCAGCGCGATAATTCCTGGCGCCTTTTTTATTTTAATATAATAAGTAATTATAATAAATTATTCGGCCGATTTTGTCACAGTACCGCACGTTGTTCCAGGTCAGTATCTTCGATACACGCAGCTGAGTTATGCATATCTGGTAACGGTGGACGTCATATGGGTACCTATTGAATATATTGCGAGCTCATTATATTAAAACTCAAAGAAAAATTGACCAAGAATACTTCAAAAAAACCCAAATATTATGTGGGTTGTTTTCGTATTTGGCTCATGAGCACGTTTAATACCTTAAATCTTTATGCAACAACTGTGGTAATATCTTTTTTTCATCTTCACTTGAAACACATTTTGTATGTACAGTTTAACATTATATTGCAATTTACTTAAATTTAACTGGATTAAGTTGATTCTTCGTAAACCACAGGTATAATTGTCTAATGATGTTGCTTTAATAAAGGAACTTATGTTCCTACAAAAATTTTGGGAGAAACTCAGCCGATAATCCCATTAAGGTGTGACATGTTTACGGTTGTGCATTTCCATAAAGATCATCTAAAACGAAAATAGAGAAGGCAAACTATCCTGAGAATGCGCCAGTTGCCCTGGAGCTTACGTAAGTGTGAACGCAGATCAAATATCTGGCTCATAAATAAGGATTTGAGCATGTAAGCGTCAACAATCATCGGTAGATTGCAGAGCGTGCCAACCCCAAGGCTTCAAATGTTCCAGATCGATATATATGTGCCGGCAGAGACGGAAACGTGGGTGAGGTAATTGCCCAACATAAGAATAAAAAAAACTCTGTTGCACACCGTGCGATGTGTGAAACGCGATGCGAATGCATTGCAGCAGCTTTGGCGGTATCTTCTTTGATGTTCTTATAATATAATGCAAAATACTTCGCCTGCAATTTTTCAATTTCGTTTCTCCTATACAATTTACACGTTCAGCACTTTTAATGAAGACAGTTACCTTAATAAGTTACTTAAGACGAGGATTTAATGTATAAACTGTTACATTATTATGCCGCTACGGTGCTAATCGAGGAAAATTTAGGATTGTGTGGCCTACTGTACTTATAACTATGTAAGCACATTGAAATAAATTGCATTCAAACACATGATTAAGTTATTACCGCAAACGCATAATTTCGCAAGATTAATGTCGTTACCAGGGGATTTATTGGCTGAGCTTTTCTACATCCACGAAAATGGCACATTAATATATTATTACAAAGGATTAAAATTCGAAAAACATGTACGCCCGCATGCGGAAGCTGTGCTAAATTAATAATAGAAATCTTACAAGCCTTCAAATATAGTAAATAAGGACGAAAAATCCTTGCAATACTTTCACCAACATTTTCGGGTTTTGCACAATTGGCGGAGGCGCGCGGTACAATCAAGTACCACACATTCTATCGAATAATTTATTGCTTTATTTCCCGCAATGAATACATGCCCTAGAAGAGGAAGAATAATTGAAATTATTGATGCACCTGTGCACCGGAATTCTTTTTCTAAGAGAGAATTCGTCGTACATAGCCCAAGTGACCAAGCAAATAGCTTTCTACATTTCGATCGATTTTACTGATAACATTTTCATCTTGCCGGCGAAATGAATTACTAATGCAGATACTTATTCAAGATTAACCAGATACCATGCCGTGAAGGTAATCACTAATCGTATCAATAACAGAGCAACTCCAATTGTCGATTACTGCTTCTAAATCGCGATAAGGAGTTTACATAGATTCAGGATTCCGAGAATAATAGTTTTGTGTACAAAAATTTGTTAACATCTCGTTTATTTGTTTCATTTTTTGCGTACTTGAGCAGCTAGAACAAGGAAGTCATTCATCGATTTCCTGCTAACTCTTAACTATACAGTCTTTATTACGCCAGCATTTAAACGTAACAACATACCGATATATAATTAAAATAATTAAAATTAACGATAAAAATCTTCAATTATTCATTAAACTGCCACTAATGATTGTGAAAAATGGAGCACCGTGCGAGACCCGCTGTAAAAACACTATACTCTTGGCACACACCATTTATTTCTTTATCTTGGACGTTATGACAGATGAATAACAATTAAAAGTATACCACATATAGTAGCACTGTAGGTAGTAAAGAAAAATAAGGCTACTCACTTCGAAATTAGGTTAGCCCATGGCACTATCTGAAAAAAAAAAACAGCAGAGATTAATGTTTGTTAAGTCACAATGAGCTTTAAACGTTACAGTATTAGAATAACAAACCGCATTTTATCTCTGGTTCAATGATAATAATCTGATATCTACCGAACTGATCTTTTGTTTATTGTGCTGCTGAATGTAATTTATCATTAAGCGTAACAGTAATTTATGAAAGCAAAACAATGGGTGTACTCAGATTGGCGATCTGATAGAGGAGGTATTTTCGATGGTATTTATCAGAAGAAGATAATATTGGAAATGTCGCTTAAAAATATGGACGCGCAAATACCTACGCGTATGAAACAACAACGCCCTAATTTAAAAGGAGCAAAATTAGGCCACCAGTCGGAGATAAAAGGAAACAAATGTAATTCTAGGTTGTCATTTTTCTTAGCGAGCATGAACCACACAAACACTCTGACATTTAAACTTACCCGCCTAGATTCAAACGCGAAACAAACAAAAGACAGAGACTTACGTAACTGCAAGAAGTAATTTCTACAAAGGTGTGCCCGTGCTTCACTCCTCAATTTGATTAATGTCACCATAAGTGTTTATTATACTTATTTACTATTAAGCCATCAATGCGTTTGCTAACGCTATAAATCCGGAGAGTTTTCTTCATTTTACATTATACTTATACAATTGGCGACAGCAAATTTATTTTTTGCATGTTTTCGCACATATCTTTTCAAATGATTAATGGCATCTGTGTAGAAAGATTGTGCTTAATAACACAAGAAATTTTTAACTGTTTAGTAAGGAAAGGATAGGAAATTTCTGCAACGCTTTCATCTGTCATAAATTTACACAAACGTACTACTCGAAGTGGGATTATTTTAATGTGACATGTAAGTGCAATCAAAAGTGCTGCATCTTATGCATGCATTTCTACTTCTTGTTTATTTTCCTGTGTTTACACCTACAGAGTAAAGATATTTAGAAACAACGAATACCACTAGTAGTAGTAGTATAACTTGGTGTTGTCGCCTCTGATGCAGAAGCTGAATGATAAGCTCAGTTTTTAAATGCAAAATATATGTTAATGGCTATCACGATATGTTCAAGGCCATCGCTTCAAGTTTACATCATATGTCATGGCCCTGGCATCTCGAAAAATATCACAAAGATTTATAATGATGAAACTGTATCACATTAATTAGGCTAGGCTGTGTTAAGTAGGCGTCTTGAGTATAATATCCATATTAAACAATCTTATCCGTGGATAAGTTGCTCCAGCAAGAAAACTTTGCACCGTAAAGGGGAAAATGTAATTTTCAATCGCGATTACGGTCTAGCAGAGTCGCCATTCTATTGCAGAGACAACTTCTTTCCAAACCAGAATCGTTTATGGCCACCATATGAAGTGGGTTTTATTTTAAAACCCATTAATGCCGCTCTAAAAACTAGGAGATGATTAAAAACTGGCTGCTACCTCCAGGGAAGCATTAATAATTCACTAGTTCATATAAAATGCAGTGCTAAATGAACTTTTCATTCTGTTAGCGACTGTTTTATTACACTTTTGTGATCTCTCACTGCGCCAATCGGTCGTTTTTCTCTTACTTATTCGTTAGTTATGCGTTGTTTTCCGTAAATAATGACGGCGGTTAATTTGAAATATTGCATTAATCTTAAATGGGACAAAAAGTTCACAACACTTTCATTAAAGAGTGTAGACAATAAAATCTTTATAGAACTACTTTTACCCAAACTGAACTAAAGTTTCGGTATATTTACACAAATAAGTTATATTTTGTTTATGGTACAAGTATGCAAATAGGAGAATTTTTAATTTATTTTTTTAGACACAGTAGGTCAAATAATTTATTTCGTTAGGAAAACAGTCATAAAGTTACCGCAGCTAAATGAGTATAATTTTTTAAGATTTAATATGGGCGCGCTTAAAATCTTGTTTTGTGGTGGGTTTGTGGTTGACGCTTTATTTTTACCACTTGACGTATTGGAAATACCGTAATATTTTACCGACCAGTTTGTAAAGACTCGATTTCAAAATAGGGAAGCTAATTATATTGATAGGTCTCTACTGGTTTTCTATGTGATTCAGGCCTACGAACGCCGGAGGTTAAGCGCAATTACGACTATTAATCAACCATATTTACGACACAAATCTTCGCCACTTTCATTGATCACGAATTAGGCTCTTTTCATCTTGTTTAGCAACAATTTTGTGGAAGACATATTTTGAATAACGTTAGTATGGAGTTTCACTCTTGACGCGGCGTTAAAGTTTCTGTGCTGTACACCTGCTTTGGGCGTTGCTTGAAATATTCAAGCTATAAATGTAATAAATGCAATTGCACATCTTCTTTAAGAAATGTGTAGGACTGCTGGAAACAAACTAGGTTAGATTTCCTTCATTGTTGCTCTTCTTGACGTTACTAGCGTTACATGTTATAAGGTTTCATCTTAAATGCCTTCTAATCATCTTATGTTGTTAGAAAAGACAATGCAGTCCCTGTTCAAACTTTAATTACCATAGTTAACAATGCAATAACATGTACTTTGCGTGGGATAATCACACGTAGGAAGAAGGCGATTAATATATTGCGCCGTTTTTCGTAGACTAGGTAAACTGCTTGTCGTTATTATACGTATCATACTAATGGGCAATAAAAAGCGTGTGTCGCTTTTACGGAACACTAAAAGCCTATTAATCAATTAAAATTTAAAGGTGAGATTGCTGTATGAACGAAGGAAGATTAATTTGGAATTGTAATGAATTTCAATGCAAATGAAATGGCTTTTAATAGATCAGGAGAAAATGAAATAGAGTTTAATAAAAGTAAATAAGACTTAAAATTAAAAGTATTGTTTATTAATGCACATGTGTATATATAATTGTTGTTATATAAGTTCATTTTAGTAAAGTTGGGGAAGAA
The DNA here is from genome assembly GCA_033557875.1 of Quadriops clusia. Taxonomy (NCBI): domain Eukaryota; kingdom Metazoa; phylum Arthropoda; class Insecta; order Coleoptera; family Hydrophilidae; genus Quadriops; species Quadriops clusia. Next base: position 6,173 of record JAWQRP010003301.1, on the reverse strand, counting down.
AAGAACGGTTCTATAGTGTCAGAAAATAAAAAAACAAAACCGAAGAATGCTCTCAAGGTAAAAAATATGTGCGAAAATATTTTCGCGAAAATTTATGACTTGGAGAATGAGAAACTAGTTTGAACAAATTTATTTCTGGTTCCTTCATACTTTGGTCCACAGCGTACTTATTTATTTTGACAGAGACATTTTATTGGCAAGGGTCATATTTCAGGTGCGGCAGGTTTGCTTTAATCGAGCGTTGAAATCTCCATATAAATTTCAAGTTGGATCACGAAATGCAAAAACGCTTTGCTCGCTTAATTACCCATTGTTTCCAGCGCTGCATTTATTCTTTTTGTTTGCCGGGCATTCGCTTTGTTTTTCTGCTTATGTGCTTAGTTGTTAAATTTGCGGTTTGCTATGCATTTGATCTTTCTTATGCATTCACCGTTCAGATGCAGATAAGTCCTTGTAATTGCGCTTAGATTGCCTTCGTTCATTGTATGCGGTAATGTTTACACCTCTATTAATCACAACGCACATCACAAAATCTAAGTGAATTGGTAATATTTTAAATCTACACTATACGCGTTTGTATGGTATTTTCAATAAAGCAATTTGCTGCATTACTAATCTTTAATAACTTGAGCAGCGTAACTCATCCACACCTCGGCTATAATCCACTTTGTATATCTATCATCTTCATAGGTAAGTTCCATATACGGACCGAATTATTAATGGTACGCCCCTGATAACAGGTGTTTACGTTATGTACGCCCATGGATTTTACTATGAATTAATGGCCTGCACACCGGACTAGATGAAGTAAAATAAGAATACGAATAGCAATAGTGTGGAATAATAACATAGTAATAGTACCGTGGGCGATAAGAGAAAGTTATGATGCTCTGCTTCGATACTTATATTCAGTGTCGAGTCATAAAATATGCTGTGGGTATAGAGATCTTAAGAACTTTTATAAATGTTGTTCCTGATAATTATGTTTATATTAAGATAGTTTATTGGGTATATTACGCCTTAACAATACCAATTATTTAAATATAATGAACTATTTAATGTGGATAAAAATAAATTTCTGTATTCTTTACATGTAGGGTTTAACAAAAAATACAAAAATATATTTTGCTTGTGTTGTTGTTTTTTTTATATACCTCTGGAGGAACCGTTTTTCGTGTAATCCTCGACAACATAGCGTAATCCTTTTTCACTTGGTTGATTTATTCATAATCTTGTACTAAAAACCCGAATGGAAATTACGAATCTGTACATTATGTTCCGTGGAGTGTTAAGTTACACGTGTACAATTTTATGAAATATTCAGGAATAACAGCTCCTGACCTTTCTGTAACAATACTGCGCGGGTCATACGCCACACTTACTCATATTTCAAATTTATATCTAGAAGGCATCGCCGCGGGTTTCTCCATAAGAATTCGCCTAATTTATTCGCTGCCGTTCTTTATCAATTTTTATGTCCTGTTCGTCGAAGACCTTAATTGGGTTTTTGTGTACAGAGTCGAATGCCTTTTTTGCTTATTGGGACTCTCCATCTTTGTGGTGTAATTGCCTCGGGTATACTTAAAACTACTTTGTGTTTAATTTGTACTTGGTTTAAAGAATGCGCAATTTGCCGCGTTAATTCCAAAAGAACGGACTGGAAGAAAGAGGCGATTTTGTCAACTAAATTAAAGCGAAAAGAAATATAAATGAATGAATTTAAATATAAATTAGGTACCTATGTAACGTCGGTGACCATCTATATCAACTTTATTTAAGAAATATGATGGATGTAGATAAATGTGCCTATATCTCTAATAGCGATTGTGTTGTGATGTATGCTGCACAAGACAGGCATGATGACTTTGAACTCTGTCCATGACTCCCCGTTCTAAATATGTAATTATTTGACTATAGTCGAACTGACCTTATCCCATTAACTTCCCGCGAGGCAATAAATTAAATCAAACCTAACTGAAAAACTTTCTAATCGCACATTGTGTTGGTAACTAAGCGTCCATTAGCCTGATATATTTCCCCTGTTTTGGTTATTACGCCATTCTCAGGGGTATTTTTCTAAGCGAGCCGATAAATTTCTTCTGTTTGCGCAGGTTAATAAATAACAGTGTTGTTATTTGTAATAAGTTTCAATTATCGTTGCTTGTTCAGTGCACGTTGCGCGCTGGTATCGGAAATCGTTTCCGCCGATTCGTTTTAACCTAAATTATAACGTTCATGCTCACCTGGAGTATCCATCTTGTGCAATTTATTTGTGTAATGATAGGGATTTACCAGTGCAAATACCACAATTAAGATGTACGATTTGAGACTATATATTATAATTTAGCTAATGCTTTAAATGTAGCTAAGATTTCTGCATTTAGGTCAATTGATTCCTGCGGAATTCAATGCCATTATGAAGAGCGCAATTTAAATTAGAGATGGCTATCTTCCTTCGTAATTGGGAATTTACTTTACGATGTGAATTTTCATTATTTCGAATTCTACACTGAGAGAAAATTGATACGTCCTGCAAGAGTTCTCCATGAATAAAAATAACATGCAGCGTAAACACCATCACATGTTTTTAATAATTTGATCTCTTTTACAATATATTTTTATGGAACACTAAAACACTAAAACACACTAAAACACTAAAACGAGTAAGTTCGTAGGTATACACATAATAATAGAATTTTTTTGTTATGTTTTTGTGCAGTTTTAACAACACTTGTTCTGTGTTGTGTTGTGATCTATTTTCTATCAGTGTAGCGATTTGAGGATTTATTTAAGTACATCCATTATAATACTTATTAATGATATGTGTATTTATTAATATTATGTATTGTGTTCGTTTGATGTTATTACGAGCTTAAAATAGACATTATCCTTGTACGCACGCAAGATCCGGATAATAAATCAACATTGAATTCTTGCCCAGGAGTGTCTTGGTATATAGATCACGTTATTGAAAGATCTCTAGTGATTTACAGATAATTAAATTATAGCGTTTGGTTGAATGAGAACTTTTTGGAGCCAGTGAAGCACATAATGGTGCGCGAACAAAGCACCAATAAAGCAAGCGAGACTACATAATGCATTGAGCCGTAGGGTCAGGTGCATTCATCGCCCACATATCCCTATATAAGTGCAGCCGAGAAAGGTCGTAAAGCTAGCCTGCACCAAGTTGTATCTTATTAATATAAATTTGCTTCCACGCGGCGGAGCGGAGGCTTTCCTATTTCAGTTCCGTGGACGCGCCACACATCTCAAAACTTTCCTGTATTGCTTTATGACCTCGGAAGCATGCCCATAATGGCTACTTAAATTCTCTCTATAAGGATGATCTGTCAACATAATAATACATCTAGTGCATCCACAATAAAGGCGAATCCTGTTAGGTACCCACTTTATTTGCATGATGCCGACGCAAAACGCTTTTGCATAACAGATCTGATATTTTATGAACATATGGTGAACTTTGCTGCTCACGCTGCCATAAAGAATGTAGTATGGTATGGTGAAGATGATGTATTATTGAGCCTATTTTTGTACAAGCTGGATTGTTTCCCACTCTCAAAGCTAAATTTATAGATATAAACCTATTGTAAGAAGAGATTAATTGGTATTGTAGTTTCGAGGTAAATATTCAAGTGTAATGTTTTTCCTGTTTAACACAGTGATGTTGTGTAGTTACAATTCAGGGTGAATAAAACGTAGTGTACAAAAACGGCGGATATGCTGAAATAAAAACAAGATTGTAGGATAAGACGTGAAACGATTATGTACACAGATTGAGAAAAATGGGTGTAAATAATTCGTAGCCACCAGGTAGGAATTTTGTTATCTATGCAGTGTATGAGGTAATAATTATTGACAAGTCGGTGTTTTTTGCTGTACAGTAATTTTTATAATTACAGGAATTACGAGTTAGGTGTGGTGGATTCGCATTAAAGCTGTAAGTACAGGCAAAGATAAACAGGACTAATTGTATGCGATTGAAAAAAGGCAGCGAATGCCAACAGATTCCCACCTAGTTGTCTGAGATGTCTATGCTCCACTTCCCATTTACAATGTGTAACAGATCCTCCGCGCATCAGCGCTCTTAGCCCGGGCATCAAATCTTAGCGTTTTCATTATCTCGCCTTCCGTTTCTGATGTTCAATTCGAAATTGTTTTCCCACATGTGCTTCGTATCAGTTGAGCTGCGCTAAGCGAACAATACCAAACGAACGATTTCCCTGCTTTTGTATGAATTATAATGGAATCATTCACGTGGTTAAATCACATATAAGTTAAACTCATTGAAAAAAGAGAACAACTAGAAATAATGTGCACTATTCTTATTTTATCTTTCCTTATTTGGAAAATTCAGTCCATTTTCAGAGTTAGACATACGTCTAAGAATATTTATACGAGTTTGTTGAAATGTAGAGAGATGAGTCCACAATCCGAATTGATGGTCAATCCGTTCATCTCACTGTAGCTTTTTACCAAATCTTTTGAGTAATAACTTCTCAAATAGCTTGTTTGTTATGAATAATAAGGTGATTGGAATACGTATTTTTTCGACGATGTTCGTTTTGAAACTTTTCAAAAATTCCATCCCCATTCAAGGCAACCGCAGAAAATGCACCGTTACGTGTCAGATTTAAAGGAATTCATAGAATACCAACCACTCGTTGGCGGGCTATTATTAATGGATCTTCAACCACGACTATCTGACTTGTAGTATGCAGACACAGATGTAAGCCAATATCTTCCACGTGCTCAAAACCAGCTATTAAATGAGTGCCGAGGCTGAAACAATGCAAACACACCATTCAGCACCTCACAACAACTCACACATTCTTTGGGAACGTTTAGTAGTGATGCTGCTAACTGTTAAAACCATCACACGTAGAAGCTCCTTTCAGCTACATAGCTGGCAGTTGATAAACCAAAGCAGACAGCTCAATAAGAAGCGAGCAAAGCCAGAAGTCTTGACCTTGTCAATAATCAAGCAGTTGACGGCAACAATGGTAGTTTTCCGCTTCATTTGCCCCCGCATTTCCGGTACGACTGTCAACTCCGGACGCAGGCATGAGAGTGCAGCACCAGCACACAGGACAACAGATGACTAATGCGACCCAGCCAAGGCCGCCTGTGATTTATGCACAACTAAGCCACCGAGCTAATGGGTTTAAGTGGAGCTTTCTACCACATAAATTAGTTGTGATAAATTAATATTAAATTGATGGTTTATTACTTATTATATTGATACATGTTGCGTAAATTGACTTAGCATGTTCGCTTGTCAGAGTACATTATTGGTACACCTGATTTAATACGAGTTTTAATTATTCCGCTTGATAAACAACTATTCCCGATTCCGGCTGGTGTGCAGAGCATATGGCTCTTTGGCACAGCGAAATTAATTTCAAATTCTTGGCGTTGTAATGCGTAAATAACTAACCAATTTTCTGTTCTATGCTGTACGAGTATAGCGGGTAAACAGACTCCACGAGAAGAATAGATGCATATCGGAACGCCTTTTAAGCGTAGTTAAGTTTAATTTGCTTTATTACTAGGAACATGCGGAAGGTATTTTCATCGGCGCAAAAATTTTAAGTTCGGATCTCATTGTATGGCTAGGAATGAATGCTGAATTTATAAAATGTTTACCGTAAGTTCATTGAATTTAAGAAAATCCTTGTATGTGCTTGTGAAGATTAGCAAGGTACGGTTTACCCTAATGATTTAGGAATTTATTGCAAAGCACAAGTAGTCATAAATTCGTAGTAACTTAAGAATATGTGAATAAGTCACGGACCGCATTATGGGTTATACGCCCAAAATCCCAATAGAAGGGATTTTATACCTGTTTTTTTATTGTTCCCTTTTTACACTCTCTGTTGTATATAGACTTATATGCTTATACGACAGTGTCTATAGTTAGGTGATTTTTTTCTTTTTGTGTAGGAAAAGTTTTAAGGATATTAATTTGCATTAAATATTCATATCTTCCCAAGTAACACATTGTAGTAACTATATGAACAATATATTATACATATAACTACTTTATAATGGTAGTTCTTAAACCTACATGTTTTATAAGTACTTTAAAAAAGCTATATTTGCATCGAAAATCAGATAGGTTTTATAAAAGAGTTAGAAACGTTTATATGATAATG
>JAWQRP010003300.1:0-13627 GCA_033557875.1 Quadriops clusia | reverse complement strand
AATTTAGAATAGATAAACTTGTAAACATGTAGACTAAGTAATCATTAGTTTTAGAAACCATTTAGCATATTCTTATTATTATTATTTAGAAATTTTAAGAAACAGTAAAATCAAGTAGTAGACAAATAAAATAATACTTCTTTCTCTTAATATGTGTTTTATTCATTTTGAAGGAGACGTTTCTTTCTTTTGTCAAAGAAACGTCACAACTTATTTATTGACAATTTAAAGTCAATGACAACTTATTTGTAATTGAATTTTGTCCACTTGGATCGTGCATTTGGGTCACTGTGTGTCGTATTAAACACATTATGTAGTCCACTCAATTTTACTCTTAATATTATACAAAAAGTACCTAGTAGTTATAGTGAAAACATAAATCTGTGGTGAAAAAACGTAAATGACATTTTTTGTGTATGGGAAAGTCCAAAAACCAAATAAAAGATTTTCTCAGACATAACAACGTTCTCCGCCCTAACATATTATTCAAAACAGAGTACAAACTAAAATTTCCATAGACATAACCATTCAAAGACACATAGTAAACGACAAATGCAGATATGAAATCTACATAGTTATTGAAGTTTTGAAGAAAAATTATTAAAAAGTAAAAGAAATTTTGAAAATATTAAAAGAAAAGATTAATCGTCTCTAATTACGATTGCCACAAAGATCTGAAGACGCTGCAAAACCGGTCGCTTTCGGAATAAATTTAATTAAGAAAATACCACCACTCTTTTCTTCTAATCAATTACATCCTGAGCAGGAATCAAATCTTTATTTAAAAAAATAAATTTCATTTTCAACCTTGACTTAATAAATTTTTTATATTAGTTTGTTATGCTTATTAGTTTGTTAACTCTCTAAAAAAAGGTTTATTTACCTTATTTTCAAACGTTTAGTGTCTTATTACAAATAAACCAAAATACAAAATTAACTAAGTACGTAGTAATGGAATAGGACTAAAAGAAAATGATCAAACCTAATCAGAGGAGTTAAAAGGATTATGTAGCACGTATACTGTGCAAATAAGTAGGGCCGTATCAACTTCCGCCGAAGTAATCCGCGCATAATGGCGATGAAGTTATTAAAAACTAATTGAATGAAATTCATTAGGGTCGTCCGTGCGAAGTGGGTCCGCAAAGAGGTCGCACACTTTGTGGGAGATGAAATATTTAATTCAGAATGATGCAGAGTTTTAAATCCCGAATATATATTTCCGCTTACAACCGCGAATTCAATTCCGGGGGCTTATCACTTAAAAGAGCGTGTCGGCGAGTTCCAATATCAAATACAGAACACTATAAATTCAAATTTAGTTCCAAGTTCAAACAAATTTCGCTCCGATATGTAGGCAGTAAAATGTCGGGTGTAAAAGAACCGCACGCACACACGCGCCCTGCCATCTTCGGACGCGTAAGAGGAGGACAAATATTGATTCTCATAAATGTTTAACAAAGAGACGTCGAAGTCATATTCGGAATCAATATTCCGAAGGGGGTTTCACATTCAAATATTTATGGGAGCAAGCCTTATGTCGTTTATGGCAAACGTACCTGCACCTTTCTATGTTGCTACATTAATAATTGATTCGGGAGCGACCTAATGTGCTCTCTGGCTGGCCAGGTGAAATGAGCACAACATAATTACTAGTTCGCTAGTGTACCTGCGAGTATTTTCCATAATTTTAATAAATAATAACGTTGTAAGGATGTAGGTACTTTGCTTATAGAGGCATTATTTGAATTGGTGCACTAATTATCATGCTTGTGTACGCCGAAGGGTTAATTTATTTTGTTAGCTCAGTGCTCGAAACCTTTGAGAGGAACGCTTTGGAGTCACGAATCTATTGATCACATGTCGGTCATAGCGGCACTTTGCACTGCACTTGAGGTAATGTGGATTAAGTTTATTCACAACATTTAATTGCCTTGTAACTGCGAGTTCGGTCTATCATAAACAGGAAGCCTGTGCAATTAAGGGCAAAACAGAGCAATTTAATGCACATTCAGAACACAGAGAGCTTAATCCCTATGCAGTGAATAAGGTTAGGTTTTTGTGCTTCTTAACAAACTTTGTAATTAGATTTTCTGGACGATGCACTATGGGGCAAAACCGCTCAAAAATTGGCAAAAAGTCTAGAAAAGTCTATTGAACGTGAAATTTTGCGAGGATGCATTATACCAATATAGAAATAAGTTTCGAACATTTAGACTTAATCACCCAACGGGAACAGGTAGTTTACCTGAACAGGTCCGTAAATTTATTCATGTAAAATTCTATGTTAACATAAAGCTATTTGATTCTCATTATTTAATTATTTATTACAAGACTTTCGTACGATTTACATGTAGCTCATACTTTACAAGATAGTAGAGAACCCTAGATATGTAATATTAAAAGAATTTGAAAACTAAAACTGGCAATTAACCAGTACAGTCTCGATATAGGAACGACATGTATCATTATATCGTTACTGAATACTATGAATTAAAACACAAACAATTAAAACTTACATGTACTAATTTTGATATATGAATGCCTGTATAATACAAATTACACAAGTGCCGAATATTGATTCTATAAAAAAACTGGGTATAGGGTTGGAAACTGCAATGATGCTAGGAATATATTGTACAAAAAAACTACAAACTTCTTTTCAGAAGCACAGGTCACTGATATAATTTTATCATTATTTATAAGATGATCTTGCATCAATATTAGAAAGTTATTGCTTCCGAAAATTGTTTATATATAATTTACTATTTTACAAATATATATGAGTTCCTATTCTGAATCATCATTTTGGTCCGACTCTTCGTCACTAGTCGAAACTTCTTCACTTTCATCCTCTTCTTCGCTCGTCAAATCAGACACTTCTGGACTTCTCAACATTTCCAGTACCTGGGTATCCAAAGATCTATGTTTTTTAGAGATAGTTTTCTGTAAGTTCCAATAACTGGGTCTGCTGATATTAATAATTAATTTAATATATCTTCGTTTGTCTTTTCTCTAGAACTTCTACCAGAAGAAGACCTTCTATATAGTTTGAAATCCTTATTACATATGTGCTTTCTCTGTTAGACATATTGAGAATGATTTAGACAACAAAGATAGTGAACCAATTATATTTATGTTTGCGTATTGGCATGCCAGGCTGACGCTACAATGTCAGTTTATGCGGTTTCGCGTCTTTTATTTTCTATAATAATTTATTCAATAAATACTTTATAAAATGGTCTCATCGTCAATGAGACATAAAAGTAATATGAACTGTAACATTTTACATTTAGGACAATTTACGAAAACATGCAACCAACCTCCTTATTATGGGACGTATAGCCGTGCGGCATGTACTGGCATCCGACCGGTGCGCGGTGCAGTGTTTTATAAAAAAAATCATTATTTCGAAAAACGGCAACTTTCGACGACCGTTTATTTTAACATAAACTAGAATGTTTGTTCTAAATAATGTTTGCAACCAGAAAGTTGAGACATGTTTAGAAAATAACTTTTTCGTTAGGGAAATTTATTTTTGAGATAAAAATGCAGTACTGACGCAAACTTTTTTTTGCTCACAGTTAAGAAAATTATGTAAATCAAAATTCATATCCTAAATATACATACGTGAAGGAAGTTCATCCATATTTTTAAACTATTATAAGACTTCCACAACGTCAAATATAAAATCACAACTTTACTACTTTTAACACACTAGTTCAGATCGCTCAGTTGGAGCTCAACTTTGGAACTGTCGATTGTTCAGACGAGTGGCCAAAAGGACTTTATTATTGTATTTCCGATTAGCCTCAGGTATAGAAAGGACGGTCCATCTATTGAAATTATTAAATTCAAGAATTTCTTTTTTTAGGTTTTTGCCAGCTTTAGAATGAATTTGACCCAATAGCTTGAAAAGTGATATCCGGGCTCTGCTCGATCAGAAACAACTATAAACCGTTGGTTTGCTGACTTCAAACGTGGCCGTAGAAACACCGATGATGCAGAATGCAGTGGACGTCCAAATGAGGCGGTAACACCAGAAAATATCAAAAAAATCTATAAAATCGTTTTGAATAATCGAAAAGTGAAGTTGCGTGAGTTAGCTGACATTGTAAAGATATCAAAAGAACTTGTTGGCTTTATATTGCATGAGCATTTGACTATGAGAAAGCTCTGTTCAAAGTGGGTGCCGCGTTTGCTCACCGTTGACCAAAAACAAGAACGTGTTGATGTTTCTCAGCAGTGTTTGGTCATGTTTCAACGTAACAAACCGGAATTTTTGCGTCGTTATGTGACAACGGATGAAACATGGATCCATCACTTCACTCCGGAATCAAAACAATCGTCATCTGAGTGGAAATCAACTGGTGAACCTCGTCCAAAGCGCCCGAAAGCACAACAATCGGCTGGAAAGGTTATGGCCTCGGTATTTTGGAATGTGCGTGGCGTAATATTCATCGACTATCTTGAGAAGGGAAATACCATCAACAGTGAATATTATATAGCGTTATTGGAGCGTTTGAAGGCCGAAATTGCAAAGAAACGACCGCATATGGCAAAGAAAAAGATTTTGTTTCACCAAGACAACGCACCGTGTCACAAGTCAATCAAAACAATGGCAAAACTACATCAATTGAAGTTCGAATTGCTCCCACATCCACCGTATTCGCCAGATTTGGCTCCCAGCGATTACTGGCTGTTCGCAGACCTCAAAAAAATGCTCACCGGTATGAAATTTCGCTCGAATGAAGAGGTTATCGCTGAAACTGAGGCCTATTTTCAGGCAAAAGATAAATCGTTCTACAAAGGTGGCATTGAAATGTTAGAGCGGCGCTGGAATGATTGTTTGACTCTTGACGGAGATTACGTTGATGAATAAAGCCAATTTTGAACAAAAAAAAACGCGTTTTCTTTATTAGGCCCAGGACTTTTCAGCCCATGTGTTAGCACCTGATTTTCAAAAAGCACCCTCAACAGAACCTATCCACATTCACTTACACTCTTTCATGTTATGTAGTAAACATAAGTCTCTACACTTCTAAAGATGAGTTTAAGTGTGGTTATAATTCGATATTAAGCGAATTTTAGATGAGTTACGATTTAGGAAACCGGTACGATTAAGGCAACTTTCCCCAATATATTAGAGATGTCCAGTTTTTGGGTCCAATCTGTTCGATATTGCTATATAACAATTTGGTTATATAACAATAAATGTGGAGTTATAGCAGCAAGAGTATTCTGTTCAATAGTAAGTACCAATCTCTAAACAGTAAAGTTTGTAGTCCATAACCAAACTAAACGTCAAGCTTAACCATTTCAGGTTATGTTTGTTGTTTAGAAGTTGGTAGTTACCACTGAACAAAATACTCTCGCTGCTATATTACCACATTTATTGTTATATAACCAAGTTGTTATAAAACAATGTCGAACAGAATTGGGCTCAAAGTTGCTTGCCTAAAGGTAAGATATATCTCTCTTAGTAACCAGCACGGAACACCCTGTTTATCTGGCAAGTGAATAAAGGAAAGGAGTTACACATATTATACGCACATGGCCGGTGGAATGGTTCTAAACACTCGCATGCAGAGAGCAAAAACGGCATTCCTGCCATTAATGGAGTGTAAATTAATACAAGAATGCTTAGTGGAAATAATTTGACGGGTAACTCGGCGCTAACTCCGAGAAACGGTGGCAGAACGACAGAAGAAGCGAAGATGAGGAATGGCAGTGCGGTGTGAGAAAAGTCGATGGGAACAACCGGTGGTAACCAAAGCAGCGAGACATAATAGTGTGAATGATAACAATGGAGGAGGAGAGTTGTTAGTTAGGAAAACGATACTTATAAATGAATTACACGCGGATCGACATGCATCAGGGACGATGAGCGGGCGATGTGCGGCGATGGCTTCATGTGTGGATCTGGAACAGCTCGGAGTGTACTCACTCGCATAAAACGTACAGTCTTGCGGCCCAGAATGCGAGACCTCTCTTTAGCATAAAACAAGAGAGCTAAGATAATCGCGAGCGGACAGTCGATATTTCCTGCTCGGAACGTCTTTCTTCTCTTTTCTTGTTCCGTTCAACCAGTCTGCTGACTCAGGACTTTGACTTTGCCATTAAATATTCGCAACTATGTTGCTTGCTCTGTATTCGCCGATTCGTTATGCTTTTGCTCGTGGATGTTCTTGAATTACTTAAATCAAAGTACTTAATATGTGTAGCGACTGGAAGCGAATTAAATGTTGTGCCTCATACGTGATTTGTTGTAGGGGGATCGGGTTCACATACGCAACTTCCAACCATTTATTATATAGGGGAAACCGGGGTTAGTTGACATAGTTTTTGGTTTTAATTTTTTTTATTTTTTTCTGTGATACTTCCAGTGAATTTGATTTTCTCTGATCATTTAGTAACTCCTTAGCTATCAATTCGATTAAGAACTATTGTTTCAAAAAACTGCTTAGAACCATAAAAAAAATGTTTTTCCAAAGGACTTTAACTGTGCCAACTTACCCCATACATGGGGTTAGTTGGCATATATAGAGGGGCTAGTTGGCATAACCATAATGAGAGATAGGGGTGAACTGGTAGAAATAAGTTCAGTTCACAAAAAAAAATTTATCAACATGAAAACTTATTTTTTGGTAGAACGCTTTTTCTTTTCTTTAGGAATATTGTGCTTCTTAGTCTTATTTTGCCCTTCGGCCAACACTGCTTTTTTTCACTGGAGAATCAGTTAGAATTGCGGCACTCCTTCGTTTTCTCCCTCGGTTAGAATCCTTCCGGGGCCCTGCCTTCGGTAAATGTGTCCTGCCCCTTCATACGTTAAATCTAGCTTTATAAAAATAACTATAAACTATGCCAAACAACCCCAACTCAATGAATGCCAACTAACCCCAACAGCGTAATCAAAACTATATGGTGTACCTATATTTCCACATAATGTCCACATAAGTTTTTCGCATAAGGATCCAGGCACAGTTAGATACTCTATCAAAAAAGATCAATAGAAACTTGGCAGCCTGTTTTACAGCTTTGCAAAACCAAACTAACTTATGTAGGAAAAATTTACTTATCTGATGCAAATATAAACAACTGGAAGTAGCAAAGTGTCTGAAACTCAAATTAATTGAAACACTAGTGGATGACACATCATAAACATCAGATGATCAAGACCACAGTACTCTACAATTTCCGTGAAGAAATTTAAAAGTTGAATGCCAACTAACCCCGGTCTCCCCTACTTGAAATCTTTATTGGGTTAAAAGTTATGATTTGTTGTATCCACCCTTAATGACATTATCCCGTAAGACTTTCCAGGACCTAAACATCATTCATCATAGTGATGGATGGCATAATGAGAAATATAGTGTGAAGGTATGAAGATATGTTACGCAATTTATGCAAATTAGGGTCTTATCAAAAACGAGGTTTTTCCGGCTCCAGATGTTTTCTGACATTTATTGTCTTATTTGTGTATTTAATTTCGATGTTTCCCTTTCAGCTCATTTCGTATTATATTTTTGGTAAGGTACCGACGTGGGTTTTATTGTCGCGTAGTCTGTTCATTTCGGGATTAAGTGTTGCCATTTTGCCTTTTCTTTGGGTCGCGAGCTTTTGGTTGGGGTCACGCTCCCTGAGCCTGAGGGGATGGGTTATTAGCGACCACAGACAACGGCTTTGTTCACCCGTTCGTCCAATTTTGTGTTCATCAGTGGGGCGTTACTTGGGATCCCCTGTTTGTGGAGCTCTCTCAGAGAGAAAGCAGATCATGTTGTCGGGTAATGTAATAACATCCTGGTGGGCCTGTCCGAGATTCCTGTTAACCACTTTTGTTTACCTAAGCGCTTAAACTCGGGATGTTGCGGGTTGCGTTGCTTGCGACCCGCGTTCGTGCCGAACCAATTAAATGTTGCCACCTAGTTTACTCGCATTTTGCGTTTAAGCCGTATGGATTCCCATGATGAGGTGACGATTATTGAAGGCTTTGCCGGAGATCAATTCTTATCATGAGCTTTTAAAGTTCGGACTTGCAGATATTTTACCACTGAGGGTCCCTGCGCTTAACCCTGCTTGTGGTACGCTGAGTCGCAACATTCGCGTTCTTGCCGTGTTTCATTTTGTCATATGAATTTCAAAGTTAAAGAATGAAAGAGGACTTTCTTAGTAAAAGAACTTTCAAAGTATTAAAATGATTGAATAATTCAAATAACTAAGTTAAATGCAAACAGTTAAAAAATGACAGAAATCACACACACACAGACGCACGAACAACTTGCCTTTCAATTGAATTCATTCTTCATTAAATTTTCACTTCGCTTACTCTCAATAACAGTTCTTACCTTAATGGCGTAATTTTCTTTGACGTGACATTTGCCTACGGATTCTGGGATGCTACGAAAACAACGAAAAAGGGTTCCTACCAAATACTAGACGATCACAGGTAATTTTGGCCAAATAGAGTTTCGGGTTGATTTGAATCTCCCGCCATTTTCCGCTTTCGGAATGTTTAAATAAGTGCCGCTTTAGCGCACATCAGCGAGGTATCCCCTCACCAGTCAGAATAGAAGATGCAATAACGGGGTTAACTTGGACTATAGTAAAGAAACTGGAAGAAACTAAAAGCAAACATCTGGACGATGAGTGATCATGATCATCTGAAGATCTCAAGATTTGGTCTAGCATGATAGCCAGTAATTCTAGGCTACCTTGACCGACGAATAGGATTCAACAATTCTCAAAATATGTAGTGATACTCTAGATATCTAGATTACCCTGACCGACGTTTAATGATGGCTTCTACCGAGCGATTATTATTATTATTACAAGATAAACCATTCAAGAGTTGTCTGAAGCGTTGTGCTTAGGTGAATTTCAGACTGAAGAGCAAGTCATCATGATTAAAACCACATGTTGAGGAGAGTAAATATAAGTGAAATGAAAAGTCGGTATCTCAAAGTATTCGATTTCCTCTCTAAAATAAAATTATAGTCCAAATCAAACAAATATACCCTCTTTAGAAGATCACCGTTGCTCTCAGACGTATTTTCTGTGGCACTGGACCAATCCTACTCCTGATGGAAGATTCGACTCTTGCTGATTGTCTCTTGCTGGTTGTCTTCAAATCTGCAAACGCGAGTGAAGATAGCTATTTCTTTAACTGCCTTATTTAAAGCGAAAGATATTTGGTACGTCTTCACTCCTTTAACTGTCTTATTTAAAGCCCTAGATATTAAGTACGTCTTCACTCCATTCACTGGCTTATTTCTTTAAATGTCTTATTTAAAGGCCTAGATATTTGATACGTCTTCACTCCTTTAACTGTCTTATTTTCTTAACTGTCTTATTTAAAGCCCTATATATTTGGTACGTCTTCACTCCTTTAACTGTCTTATTTAAAGCGCTAGATATTTGATACGTCTTCACTCCTTTAACTGTCTTATTTTTTTAACTGTCTTATTTATATATTTATTTATATATATTTGGTACATCTTCATTCCTTTAACTGTCTTATTTCAAGCCCTAGATATTTGGTACGTCTTTACTCCTTTAACTGATAGCGAGTACGCTTGCGTTGAATTTTTCTAAACGAGAAATATGAAGTCATCATGGGTATATCCCGACGAAAAATTAGAGGAACGTAGAAATTTCGATGAGGGCGGAGGAAAAGGAGTCATAAGTATGCGATGTGAAATCGGCGTCGCGGCGGCGGCTTCGGCGTTTCCTTTGAGTCATCGGGACGATGAGTGATCATGATTCTCTGAAGATCAAGATTTGCCCTGGCATGATAACCGGTTATTCTAGGCAACCTTGATCAACGAATAGGATTCAACATTTCTCAAAATTTGTAGTGATACTCTAGATATTTAGACTACCCTGAGGGACGCTTAATGACGGCCTCTACCGTGCGATTATCATCATTATTCCTTTTTGGAGGTTAAAGTTCCTTCGGAAACAACATTTATAGTTTGGACATACAACATAGTTTAGAGACCGATTAGACTAGCTGATGTTGTAAAAAGTACCGACCCTTTGTTACGTGCTGACCTGGTCACTGAAGAAGAAAACGAGGAAACAGTCCAAGCATAAGCTGCTTTGGGATCATGCTGGTGGACCAGATGTCCATATGTTACTCGTTAAGTACCCCATCTCTTTTTGCGTACTGCTAAGCCAGATACCCCCTCATAAACGGGTCTCTGTCAACCGGATGATACACTTTCGTATTAGTTTCCAGATTTACGTTTGATCACATATCTTTATTAACTTTTTTATCGGTCCCTAACATATTATATACTAGTATGAATGTACTTAACGTTTTTCAGGTAAAGTCGTTTAAATAGTGCGCTTGGAAGATTCGACTCTTGCTGGTTGTCTCCAAATCTGCAAACGCGCAGTGAAGATAGCTACATGACTACCTCTAGTCAATGCTGACTACCTCCAATCAATGCTGGCTACCGACTGCTTATGTGTATCATTGCACTTTTACTACTTGTTTCTATGACTACGATTTCAGGATATTCTACTGTTTCCCAAGTGCTAAAACACTAAATCAGAATACATTGTTGGCTAGTACGCTTGCGTTGAATTTTTCTAAACGAGCAATATAAATTCATCATGGGTATATCCCGACGAAAAGTTGGAGGAAAGTACATTTACGTAGAAATTTCGATTAGGGCGGAGGAAAAGGAGTCGTAAGTATGCGATGTGAAATCGGCGTCGCGGCGGCGGCTTCGGCGTCTCCTTTGAGTGACGTCGTTCGAAATCCAGCCACGTAACCCATATTTCATTGTCGCCGCACTGTCAACAGCGATGCGATACGGGCCGAGCCGTTGGGGGGGAGGTTGTCTAAGAGGGCTCGGGGTGACCGGCGGGGCTTGAGAGAGAAAGGGGAGCCCAAGAGGGCTGAGAGAGTAAGGGGGCCTGAGAGAATAAGGGGACCTGAGAGAATAAGGGGACCTGAGAGAATAAGGGGACTGAGAGAATAAGGGGGCTTGAAAGAACGAGGAGACCTGAGAGAACAAGAAGGCCTGAGAGAACAAGAAGGCCTGAGAGAACAAGAAGGCCTGAAAGAACAAGAAAGCCTGAGAGAACAAGAAGGCCTGAGAGAACAAGAATGCCGGAGAGAACAAGGGGCCTTGAAAGAAGGAGAAGACCTGAGAGAACATCGGGGCCTGACTGGACAAGGGGGCCTGACGGTACAGGAGGACCTGAGATGACAAGGGGTCCAGAGACGGCAAGGGAGCCTAAGAGGACAAGGGGGTCTACGATGGCAAGCGGAGCATAAGAGAGCAACACGGTGTGCGACCGACCGATGTGGCGTACGAGGACCCGGGGCGAAGTCTAAAAGGGGGCAGAAGGAGTCTAGCAGGGAGGAGAAGGAGCCTAGATGGGGACCGAAGTTGTAAAAAGGGGCCGAAGCAGTATAGAGGCAGCCTAGGGGGAATCGAGGGAACTTGGGGGAGCCGAAGGGGCCGATCCACCTCCTGGGATCCACCGCGGGGATAATGGTGGATAATAAATAAAAAAACATCCTTCTTTTCGGTCTGTATGTGCGAGAGGAGCGAGTCTCTGTGTGTTGGGCAGATTGACTCCCGTTGGTTGCTGGGCAACAGCCGGGCACGGCACTTTGGTCGATCGATATGAGGAAGGAAGATTTCGAAGCGGATAGCATGCCATGGCACTGAGCGGAATATGACGACGACTAGAGGGATGGTAAGCCGTCCTCTGGCTCGGGCAGAAGGAGCCTACGATTGGACCAGCTTTAGATTGGAACATTAATGGATTGGATATAGTTTGATTATAGCGTTCGCTTTGCCGGTTGTCGCGTTGCACCCCTTGACTGCTCACAATCAGTATACACAACTATTACAATCAGGGCTGGGTGCACCAACTTGGCACCAACCCCTTAGTTCCACATCCCTTCATTACGAAACTTTTCAAGAGCACTGTGATTTAGGATATTACGTATAAGTCAGGACTACCAACCTATAATATCTCTTTGATTTGTTGCCACACTTCGGATTATCTCTCTCTCTCTCTCCCGTCAAGGCGCTGAGAGATAGATCGGTGATTATGTGCAGCGGTGAACAGGTGCATATTAACTAACACTCCGGGTAGATTAGCGGCATTTACGGACGCGCGCAGGCGCGGAAACTTTGCGAAAATCTGGGGATTTTAGCGCATTCAATAATCTTGACTCCATAATCTCAGCAACTGGTTTGTAAATTAACTTTTTCGAATTCCGCCTGATTTACGACCCCGAGCTAGTGTGAATGGACAGAAGGAAATATGTAACGTATAAATCTTTCGTCTTATTTTATGAACTGAAAATTCGAGTGGGCCGCCCAATAAAACTGATTTTCCTGGTTGGCCGCTGGTTTTATTGGGGCTCTCACTGTAGCAGGCGATGAGATGAAAAAAAGGAACGTTGACCTATAGTTCATTTTGCTGCTCCTGAATTTACTGCGGTAGTTAGATTGTTCTACTTTATTTAGATGTTAAGAAACTAATAAGTTAGGAACAATTTTGAATGGATTAATAAGTACTGTGTGTATAATAAATAATCAAAATTTTTATTCGTAAATTATAAGTATAGATAATCAATAAACAAAAAAATAATAAAATTATAAGCTCCAACGAAACAACACCTTCTTAATGGTGTTAGTATAAAACATGGTTTTCACGCTCGCTGGCGAGCAAACTACCCACCCAAGTTTGAATGAAGGTTTTGATTGATGTGCGTGGGGAATGGTGTCGGTATCCTGGTGGTAGGTTAGCAGGAAGCGCAAGAGGTTTCGCAGCTATTCCGATGTGAGAGGCAGCGAGCGAGGCCACACGCGGACTAATTCTATTGACCCGGTTCTCCGTTCCTCCTTGTTTTGCACCGGAAGAGACACCTTCTAATGCGTTAGAGACGATTATGCGTCGCTGCGGAACATGACGTTTATTTGCATACATTTTACCCATACCATCTCCTCAACAACAGAACTATTCAAAGAGAAATATCCAGACACGACGTTCCTTCTCATGACCGGTACCATGATCATGATCTGTTCCAAAGATGTTTAAAAAATTAGAAAAACGACCAGAAAAAAACTAGTGAGGAAGACGACAGCGGATGGGTTTGCTAAAATAGGAAGACTCCAGGCGCGGATGTATCAGACGGGTCGAACTAACTGAATCATGTCGGTTCAACGGAATTCACACCTCTAAGCTTCCTGGCGATGAAAGACATTCACGTGCATGACATCAGAACGAGTTAAAAGAACTTGAAGTTGCTTACTTCGCTCAAAAGCTTGCTTAAATTTTGCTTATTTCTTGCTGAAGTTTGCTTATTTCTTGTTGAAGTTTGCTTATTTCTTGTTGAAGTTTTATTGTTGAAGTTTGCATATTTCTTGCTGAAGTTTTTGCCTAAAGTAGGGAAAAACTTAGCCAAGTACCAAAACACAACGCCCCATGAGTACCCTTGTCCCCTTTGGAAGAAAGGCGCCCCAGAGCGCGCGCCAACAGCCCGCTAATTAATTAATTCAGCAGTTCTAACGTAATCTCCATTTCAGAAAATATTTTAGTAACGCATATACGCGCTTATAAATCTAATTACGCAAGTCGTTACTTGATAAAACAACAG
>JAWQRP010003299.1:0-13629 GCA_033557875.1 Quadriops clusia | reverse complement strand
CGCCCACTCGCCATGCTAGCCAACTGGGTACTCTCTGTCCTTCCCTCGGTCGCGCGCTTCTTTACCGGCGGCGGATGCAATCCAGTGCCGGCTCGTTCGGGCGACCAGTGGCGCGGCTTACAATAGGTACTTATGTCTTAGTGCCTCTTACATTTAAAGGAAATTGACTAAATTACAAAATTTATTTATTGTGTTATTGGTGTACAATATATGGTAATCTTTATCTCCATACATATACTTAGCGTTTTAAGTACATAATTTAGAATTTAGGTTAGGAATTTTAATAAATTACCTAAAATATTTTTTATGTACGTATTAAAATTTAGATTTATTTTAAAAATATCATATGGAAACCGCTCTACATAATAATAAGTATGATATAGATAAAAATGTTGCATACATACATTTTTAAAACTTTCGTCCGTGCGAGAAGTGGAAATTCTAGTTAAATACTTAGTAATCCCAAAGAAAGAATATTCTTTAAATTGATAATTATTTGTCCAAAGATGCAAGTATTGATTATAAAAACATAAAATCTTAGAGTACATATAAGGAATAATGAACGATGAAATTTTTACAGATTTCAACACAATCATTATTATTTTAAGAGAGGTGGCCCAGTAAGGTTAATATTTAATTTTAAATAAAAGGAAAAATAACGATCCTTACTAATAAATTTATTAGTTAAACACGCTAAATATAACAATTAAGACCAATTTATTTGTTTCCAGCGCTTGATGATGGTTGCAGATGGCAACCGAAACATGTAACGTGTTTAACTAATTAACCTATTAGTAAAATTCGTTCTTTTTATTTTTATTTAAAATTATAATTTTCCTAGAAACTTAGTTTTTACTATTTTGAAATTTAGCCTTGGCTTGTTGCCAATATTCTCATAACTAATTCCCAATCAAGTTTAGGGAACACGCATATTATTATTTTATTTTTTAGGTGGCGTTCTTGAACGTTGTTTAAAATTTACGTTTACCTTCATGTTTCTTCTGCACATGTGCCGGTAATTTCAATGCATTAACAATTATTATTCTGTCAAAGCAATCATATTCAACGCAAAAACAACAATTTGTGCGGTAATCATTGGTTCATGCGGTATTGTGCCTCTTTAAGATTCTTCGCATAATTATTTATTTACTTTGCTCGGAATGCAAGAATATTCAATAAATGATTATTATTTTCTTGCTAATGAAGCGTACTAAAGTACTACAGAGTACTGACAGCAAAAAGCAAATTGATCGTTTATTAGCATAAATTACACCTGCAATTTCTCGAATGAGGTAAGTCAGTTTTATTAATGTAACAAATGTGGATTATTGTTCTTCGTGCTTGCTATACGAGATAATAAACAGGATCGCGATTTACTTAAAGACCGGAGAACGCGACAAAAAATTGTTAATTTCACTCCAAATGTCAATAACAAGGATCATGGCGAGATCTATTGTTAATAGATTAGACTACAAGTTTTTTCACGCAAGGAGTGTTGAGAACTATCTGAGTAAATGGAAAGTACGCTCGGCACGACCCTGAAGATGTCTAAAAAATATTTTTATTGTGGCTATTTGTTTTCACGATGCGATCTACTTACACTTTACAGTCGCATCCTCTTCGTTTGAGGATAAAGGGAACCTTGAACCCGCCCTGACTTTTACAGTGTCGGTTCCCGTATTTGTTTGCTTTTTTGAACGATGAATATAATCTTGAAAGTAGATCTTTGCATTATTTACAAATGTCCCTGCTTTTGTGGAATTCTAAGTACATACATATAATAATTAAGTACACATATATATTCTGTAGGTTCGTAAGACAATTTTTAAATGGATTTTGATGATGAATACTTGTGTTACACCGCCGCCAGAATAAGTACGTGGAATAATCATTTTATTATATTTTTTTATATAAAATGTGTCAAGCTTATGGTTTATAGTATATGTTGATTGGCAGCGTTGAATGGACGGATAAATAAAATTAATCAATATGACTAATTTTAATAAAAGGATAATGTTTGTATATTGTCAGTAGTTGACATTGCGCTTTGAGTGATGACCTTAGTAAATTTTGCGAACGAGCCTCCATTTTACAAAAACATTACTGCAACTAATTAAGAACAGTTGCTATATTCCGTGGGTGATCATCTTCGTGACGTATTAATTGATAACTTTATAAATCATACATATAATTACGTCTTCGTTAATTTAGCAGGCATTTTAAACATTCTACCTGATGAACTTTAGCTAAAGGATTAAATATGTGTGATCCGTCCCTGCTAGCGACATTCTATTTGATATTTAGTGAATGAGATTTAAAATTAGCAAATGCTGGCATAGAGCTGTCACAGTATCAGAAAACCATTAACAGGTAAACTAGCAAAACTTATTAACTATAATTTATAGCTTTCAGAAGAAGATTTCAGAGTGCATCACAGCAATAGACTAAATAAGGTAGTATTTATGTTATTCTTTTATATCAATTTACGAACTTTTGTTTGGTACAGCGTGGAACAAATATTATATAGGATTACTTCACAAACTAACTTCGCGCAAATAGTTTAATTGGGTCGATTAACTCTTCCTTTTTTAACAAGGTCAAATATTATCTTCATTATTTTATTATTCGTTAGTCCATCTTTATTGTTTTTGGTAATATTTAGATACCGTCTTTCAATTTTTATTGCTTATATGGCATTTATTGCAAAATAAAGTGATAAAATGTATATATCCAAGGGGAGTAATGATGACAAGGTAGCCTTAAGCCAATTTTCCATTTTTGGTGAGACAAATTAGAATATTATCAAGGTAAATGATTTTAATTTGCAGGTAATATGCCCCTAAGATTTATTATTGGGCATGGCATTTGCATCATCGCATAATTAAGCGATGTTACGTTTATCATTGCCCCCCATCAAGTTAAAAATGGATGATCTGTGTGTACAAATACGTGACAACTTAAGCAAAATGCTTCAGGGCATTAACATTAAATGTTCATTAAATCTATTGGAAATATGCACATCCCATGCTAAAGAAGACATTGCCGAATGGTAGTACGTACCATCAAGGTTAATAAATTCAAATGGTCCAAATTCGCTTAAAGTTCATGCATTAAAATAAGACAAGTGTTTCGTGAGGCATTAACATAAAAATCATTTAACAATGGCAATGTGCTGTTGAATCATTTGGAATATAATTAATTAGTTAAACGCGTTCAAGTATGTTTATGACTAAACTATCGTGCGGCCTAAATTTTTATGCAATTTTATGCTGCAAGGATTTGTAATTACATGCCAAAAATATTTTTGAATTCCCACGTAAGGTTTCCGGATATACTTAAACATTTACATAACTCGCCCACCTCAAGAATAATATCCTTTCAACGGTTGTTTCCTTACTTGTCCCGAGGATACACATAACCGAATTATACCTACTTCTTGTTTGTTGGAATTTTATTGCCTAAATACCTGTCACGGTAAATGTGGGTTAATTTGCTGGTATTGTGCGAAATATCGCTCCGAAGGAATATTCCTCCTTTATATGAAGAAATCAAACGACGGTGGTCAAAAGGCTAACCATTATAGGTGAGAAAATAATTGCAGAAAACTCTTAATGTCATATTTCGACAGTTTTAGGCTAGTTAGGTTTTAGACTTTATAGTTTGTACAATCTATCTGAATCTTATGTAAATTACTATAGATAATCGTACAGATCTATTATAATCAGGTGTTAAATATTGACTTGTGAAAGTAATTGATCATATCTTTGAGGTGTTCACATATTTATATGTTTCGCCTTTTAAAATTAGGTCAAATGTAAATAAAATACGATGTTTGGTTTTGCGTATTATTTTTTAGAAATGTATAAATTTAGAAGTGTTTAAAACAACACTTGCGATTGAACAAAACCATAGAATATTTTGTTAGTAGCAGAATAAATACCGTTACCGTAAATGAAAGCTTTAGGTACTGGTGCAGCAAATAATCCCTAATTGACACAGTAAACTTTAAATGTAACAATAGTTTCGGTGAGCGTGAAGTCTTTTGTACACTTTATTGATGCCTCCTGGACTGACTGAATTAGTAATTGAATTAAGTTACTGGACGTCTTTAAAAGAGTTAACATTGGCAAGAACGTTTCGCAAACTTCGCCATAGATTATCCGATATAGTCAATGGACCCCGCTAATTACCAAGGATTAGTATAATAAATAATAATGGTAATAAATGGAATAATTAGGTATCTTAAATAACACCGTCTTTTGGGACGATAATTTTTGTTCTTGCGTAAGGCAATTGGATCCTTCTGTTTGCGGCAAAATATGAATTCAATTGATTTTATAGTCAAATGGATTGTCTTTATTATAATATATTGAAAACAACTTACAGTAAAAATATTCATTTAATTTTGTTTTGGAAAGAGTAGAAATTAAAAGTTCCTAAACATTTATTGTTGATTTATTTGTATCGAGGCAAGAGAAACCAAAAGGCAGATCAATGAATGTAAGTTTTATTTCGTTATAAATTTTACAAAATTCACCATGAATTAGGAATGCTTATAACTCTTAATCATAAATATGTTTCAAAAGATTTTCTCTTGATTATTAATTGCAAAATTTTCACTGTAAAATGAACATTGAAAATGCCATGAGCACACGGAAGCCACTTAGTATCAATGCGACTATGATTACAGTGTTTACTAAGACATAAATTACACAATGGGATATTGCCAACGCAGTGCATTAATAAACGTTAGGCTAATTAATTAACAGACAAGAGTAGCATCGTGATCGCCATAATTAGGAGATATTTAGGAAAGATTGAGTAACGGAGCAAGTTTTATGGTCAATAAAAATCAAACTAAGAATTTACCGGGCCTATTAGTACGTAAGTAAGTAGCCCCAAATTAATATTTTTCAAATATACAGCTGATACGTCAAAACCCTTGCAGCATCTTGATGGGGATTCGAAAATCTCATTCTTATGAGATCTTAATATTATTGTTATATGAATCTTTGTGTTGACTACGGGAATTACATCATGGTTATCCGCGAGCAATATTATGTAAATTGTAGCATGAACGAATAAAGGAGCTCTGCTTTCAATGACTCCATTCGTACACTTCCCGATGTAATTTTTCCTATGTAATTTTCATTTCACCGGTGACGGTATAGGTCAATTTCTGGTGATGCTATTTTGCAATGTATGCGATTCAGCATTTACATCTTTACATGATTGCACGAATCGCTGCCATCATGTAATTATGCTAATTCCGCGACAAAACAATTACAAAAAAGTGGCCTCAAAGTTGTGGATGTGTGTGTTATTACAAATGCAAATGTTCGCTGTATGAAATAAGACTCCTCTTTGCGGCCTTATTTGGAGAGGAAAAAGGAATTGCTACGTTCGATTGGCAATAATTGTTATTGATTAGTTCAAGATTGTATACAGAACAGAACTATTTTTCGATAGCAAAAGTTCCCACAAAATTATCAAATTTTGCAAAATTGGATATAAATACATTGCTTTCGACCTAGTTTTATAATATTTTTACGTGATGCCACAGAACCATAAATTTTCACATTTTTTTTGAGTAATAAGCAATATTTATTGCATAGGCAATATGGTATTGAAGTAATTATTATAAATACTGTTTTTTCGAACGTACTTGAGTGTATCTGCGTATGTAGAATTTTTAGAGTTATACGTATGTAGATACTTAAGTATTATAGTACACTAAATTTGGTAGTTCTCAAAATTAATTATAAAATTATCCTTCTGGAAATTAGCTTGAAATAAATCACGTAATCAAATCTGAAGAAGGCGCTTATTAAGTTGAGTTTTGCATGTTAATTTAATGCATACATAAATTAGACGCTGAAAGTCGAAACATTTACTTTCAATTGATGAAAAGTTTTTCACAAAGAAGCCTTTATCTACGAGGTATGGACGACAAAAAAGGTCAACGGTAGATAGTAATCACATTACACTAATATGCTGTTTAATGGCCAGGTCGTAAATAATAATTGGAAATGTATTACTATGATAGATATATGATTTATAATTTATCTATCATTTTCGACGGCGCTGTTCACACAATTGGTATTAAGAAATTTCAAGTATATTATTACCCATTAGTACCATTTATGTACATAGGTTTTCTCACGATCGTCCTCATAATAATTATCTGTAGCAAATACTTCCAACATGCAAAACGAATTAAAATAATGAAAACCTGTTGGATATATAAATTCAAAATTGTATGCTCAACTATTGAATGTTTTATAGTTTTAAATACCTGTAATCGGCATTAAAGAAGATTATTTATTGGAACAATTTTTTATTGAAATAATTATTCTAACAGATGTATCGTTGACCTTTTTATATCGCATTAGATGGTTTAGTACATTAAAGGATGCAATAAAAATTGTAACGATTGAAGGCAAAGCTTTTCTTATATGCACTTTAAATAACCGGTTGTAAATCTATTTTCCGATTTGGTATTGAACGGCCTAGATCCAGGTTAAAATTAATTGGGTATATTGGCTCACCTTCACTTTTTGTCTTCATACTCATCTCTTTGTCTCTCCTCAATGACACGTAATTGGCCCATCACACCTAATCACAGGAAATACGAGTAAAGGTGTTTTACCCTTGAGTAGTTTGCACCTATAAAAATGTCATTGAGTAATTAAAAGTGTTATTTATTCGTTCCAGTTGCGCCTGCGGATTTATGTTTACATTACCACATGCATGCGATGATCTTGATTATTACGTTGCTCTTTGTTGCATTGTAAATATCTGCGTTTGAAATTCTTGCAAGGATTTTAACCCAAATTTAACAAGATATAACTATAATAGGACATTTGTTTTGCTCCCGACAGACCACAACTGAATTCTGATTCACACAATTTCTTGGTAAAATAATCTTGTATTACATTAGCTTTTACGCCAATTAAATTAATTTAGTTGTTTTTCGATTAGAAACGTGCGATTGCGGCGTCTTTGTACCCTGACGATAATGCAAAATATAAATTTTACTGCGGCATGCTTCACATAATAACAATACATCGGCTTCATCAACTACAAGATAAGTGGAGGCGAACCTATATTACCAAACTTAAGTGCATAGATATATTCATTGGCCTACTTTTGTATACTAATTGAAAGCAATCCAAATATTGATTTAATTGAAAATTCGAAATAATATGCGTGCAAAGTACATTATGAAGAAGGTTGTGTGAAAATATTGGTCAAATTTAGATAATATCAGGATGAAGAATTTATTAGCTTAGGAATGAATCAAGTACAATAGGCAGGAGGGTCAGTGTTAATGGTTTATTTGCAACTGTATCAAGGTAAAAACCATACATAAATAACTTGAAGCAACAATGAAAGGACTAACTAACTATCAGTTGCTGGTAAAAAAATGAACATTTTGATCAACCAATATAAGCGAATTAATCCAGCGTAATAAAGCGAAGTATCTATTTGAATTGAGAGCGAGCCGTGAAATTATGTTTTCTTATTAAAATTCCTCCAGCGTTGTCTTTTAATTGAATGAAGAACAGGAGGATGCTTTGATCTAACGCGTCCTTCACTTATTGGATATGCGGTAGAAAACTGAAATTATTGCAACATTATTTGTTTTATTGCAAATATTTATCAAGCAGCAAATACGTGTTATTAGTGTGCTATCCTTATGACACTAATAAATTGTTACTTGAGAATCTTATATTCATCCAATTTTCCCTACAACAGCGACCTCTGTTCTTCATTGCATATCGCAAGACTATTATTGACGGCTTATTAATTTACTTTGCCATTATAGTTGCGATAATGACTTGATTCCGCGCGTATATAATAAATGTGTAACTAATCGATAAACTATATATATGTCAAAATAAAAGGACAATAGCAGAGATTAATTGGATTCCAATTTAAATAACGAATATGTCTTATAAAAAACTATTTTTATATGTACTTAATGTATACTTTTATTTTCATTCTTTATAAATGTGCAGTACAAACTTAAAAATCACTACTTAAAAATGTCAGCTGGATTTATAAGCACATCTAACTTCAGGAATTGCCTAGCACGTACTAAAATTAAATGAATCTTCATGGTAAAAGGAAAAATAATGATACATGCTTTGGACATTACACTGAAAGCCAATTATTGAAGACTTTATGGGCAATTTCATATCATATTTTGATGGCGAAAATGTATTAATAAACGTTTTACGATCGCCATTACACAAATGCAGAATACCAATTAAGATTTGTGCAGTTTTGCAATAACACTTGCAAATATCGAATTAGTACTAATATCAACGTCTTCGGTTTCCTTCTAACGAATTCATGAATGCATGTGGGGAATTATCATACAATAGAACGTGAGGATACAGGCGAAAAACATTTTAGCATCATGGTAATAACTTAATAGAGTAATAATGGTCTATAAATTATCTCGCGGAGCGCTTAAATAAAAACTAATAACAGTTCGCACATGCGAATTTAATAACAATTTCTTAACAATTTAATAAACACTTTTAAATGTAGCTCAACTGATTTCGTCACACTGGCAGTAGAATATTCGTTTAAAATGCTTCTTTTGCGCTGTAGCTTAAAGCGTTAGCGCGCGCGTCCTTGTTTAGGTATATTATTAACTATACAAAATTTGTTTTATCCAATTTTTGAAAACTGTTTCCACTTTAAATCATTTAAGCTTCTTCATTTAATCGGTGTTAAACGCTGCAATTTCTGCTTATTGAGTTACATCATACTAACAAGGTCTTTACTTTGCTAGGAAATATTAATTAGTGGTACCCGCAGATTATTAAATCCATGTAGCACAATTAGTTTGCGATTATATTTACAGTTTTTAAACAAATAAGTACGTACGTGCTACAGCAACTATAATCCACTAATTGTTGTAAATTTCGTAAGACGCATGAAAATATGAGAATACTTGCACATTAACAATTAAAACTGTCAAGCGTCGCCTTTTAGCAATGACGGACAAAGCTTTCAAAGAAAATTATTATAATTAAGACAGAGCAAAAAGACGTAATTGCAAGTCTGATTAGCAAAACAAGGCGAAGAATCCAAAGAGTTATTTTCTCAAAATTATAAACTAACATAACGCAAGAACATTTATATTATTACCTAATTAACAAGGCAGGGACATTAAGTATTGCAGTGGACTGCACAATTCATTAAGTAGGTGCCTGAGATGCGATCCGAAAATTGCAAAATATCAATTATCCATTATATTTATGCGGAGAAAAACCGAATTGGTATTTGAAATTGTTGTAAACAGCGATCATTATTGTAAATTAGGCAGATTTCACATTATAAAGTAAATATCAAGGGTACGACGGAAAGTAAAAAATAGCCCATCACGAATCAACACAACGACTTAATTACCCAAAAATTCGTAATTACGTCTGGTATTATAAAGCAATGATTTAAGACATTGAGTCGTAGTTATCACCTACTTTGCACATGCATTTGATTGCTGTTAAGCCTATATTGAATGTCCATTTCAGGAGTTTTATAAATGTTTAGCAGTCAGTGTTCATGTCATTCCTCTGAGGGACTAAATGCAATGTGAGCTAAATTTCTACTGTTTTTAAACGTTACCTTTGATGACAACCTTCGATTGTTAAAGATCACTGAACGTATAAGGGTATTGATATTTCCATTTTATACAGAAGTTTAAAAATATATAATAGATGTTGATTATATGTTTCGATGCTATCTCAATACCTGTGCGGCAATTTATCTAGACTTTAATCGTGGAAAAAGACATCATATAATTCATTGTTAATCGTGATGAAAGACTGGATCTCTGAAAAAATCTGGTAAATAACATTTTATAAAAAAGTACCATGTAAAAATATGGAAGCTTGATATAAATGGATAATTAAATGTTATTAAAGTGAGTAAGTTTTGTATGTCCATAATAATAATCCTCCGTGCCAAACGATCATATCTAATTTGTTTTTGCTTCTTCAATATACTTGCGGGTATAGAATATGTATTACATATATGAGCTTTTCGTGCTGATGAACTAAAAATATTTCGAATAGAATCATCAATGTTAGTGACTTTGACATTATTCAATAATTTTTTATTAAGGTACACGATCCTCACGGTTATGTAATCTAACATTTACCAATATATCACGCAAAATAATAAACTTATTGTTGCTAAACCAAACCGAATTAAAGTGATTTATCTTGGATATGAGTTCAGCTCCACACGATTTGTCGAATTCAGCCACGACTTTAAAAGTCCCTCTCCTTTTCCTTACACCTTGGTCTTCCTTCGGATGTTCGCACTATTATTAAGAGGAAATATCAGGGCGAATCTTAAAGGCTCATCCTTATAATATCGATTATATTGCTCGGCTCACGACTTCATCCTTGCATTTAGTGGCTGAGAAATCATATTTAAAATAATGTGCATAGATGCTTAATAGGAGTATTCGAACACTCTTAAATGAATATAAATTTTATTGCGTGGTTGTTTATAATATAAGTTATTATATGAATCGTGCGAAAATATTTGGCAACAAAGGTAATTATTTTTCAATGCAATGATGTGTGAAGATTATTGTTCGCAGTTCTGCTAATTGCAATTATTTGAATTTTACGTTGTTCATATACTGACGGTTACAGAATCGCTTGAATACATTACGTTTTTATGACATTATGTTAACCTTTGAAAATACATATGTTTGTAATTTTCTGTATTAAACGGGATACAATTTCATTGATTAAATGTTTTATATTATTTGGTTTTAACATAATTTTCTTAAGGGATCAAATACATTATTCATAAAATGAAACGACATCAAAAAATGTAAAGACATGATATACATAAAAGTATTTATACTTACCTACAATTAAGAAGAATAAAACTGTGAGGTGCGTGCCATGCCTGTTTTGCGGCTTTAGGCTATCGGAAAGTACTACTTCGTCGAAATCTGATACAAGAAGTTTATACAATACCGAATTTATGTAACATGAGATTGTAAACAAAAGCGATTCATCTCGGAGCTGTTGCTTCTGGAAGGTATTTCTTAATTCGACACATCCGCAAACATGCATGTTTTTTATTACCTAAGGTGTTACAAAATGAATTACCTCTTATTTTCGCATGCTTAGAAATTTTAGGTATTTATGAATACAACAATTAAGTGAATGTTCATTGACTCTTTTTTTTTAATTTTTACTAATATTTGAAAATTTACGACGTACCTTGTATGCTTTTAAACGAAATAAATGACGTTTTAGTATTTATTTTAATCTCTTAGTGCATTGTACCGGCAATAATTTATTCCAATTTTAGTTCCTCTCATTTAATAGGTATATCGTTAGGATCTAACAATGATCCGCCAAGTATAAAATTCAATTGCTATATTTTTCTAACGTAATAAATCATGAAAAACCTTTTGTTGTGACCGTGTTTTTTACGTCTGCAACAATGGGAGTATTCAAGGATGCGTTTGGTCTACAATCTCTCTCGCCGAAGAAGAATGTCGTACACATTTTATATTCAAAATGTATTCTTGCTGAGATTCAACCTTTAGTAGTTCAGTGATGTAACTTTGTGCATTTCACGCGGCCTATATCCAAGTTGTAATTACCGCGATGTGTTCTCCTCTCTAGACAATATGCGTATTGTCTCTAATCTCACGGGAAACCCAGTAAACTTAATAAACCATCAAATATTTCAATGGCGAAGAGCGAGGTGTGATAAACGTCGGTGTCAAATCTGTATCATTTCGCTAATTTACTTAAT
Source organism: Quadriops clusia (assembly GCA_033557875.1). NCBI lineage: Eukaryota > Metazoa > Arthropoda > Insecta > Coleoptera > Hydrophilidae > Quadriops > Quadriops clusia. Next base: position 1,821 of record JAWQRP010003299.1, on the reverse strand, counting down.
CTGTGCTTAACACACGATTGTTCTTCATGTTCTCGCAAGCGGTTTTGTTACGTTATTATGGTAATTGCATATCGAAATTTATTGCACTTTTAATTGCTGTTATGATTTGTTGTGTGTGTTTGCAAGATTTTTTACATTATTACACAGTAAATTTGCAATTGGTAGTGGGTTAGGATGTAATAGTTTTCTTGTGGTTATTGGAAAGATTAGTTACTATTAGGTTAAGGCAACATTTTACTAGCTTTGTGCTCTTAAAGCCGCAGTTTATTGTTCATGAATTTGTTGAATAGTTTCAGAATATGTTTAGTTGATATTTTGCATTTGTTGTGGTGTAAAGGTCCGGGACGGTACACTGAGAGAACGGAACATTTGATGTAAACAATTACTGTAACATAACATTTATGTTATACATGTTATACAGGGTGACCCGCCTAAGACGTTCACCTGGAATTACATTGCAATTAACAAAGTGAGAGCAATACAAATTTCAGGATTTTGCTCAGCGCATTAAAACGATGATGAAGGGCAATTTTTTTTACATATTTCAGTTCTTCAAGTCATTTTATATACAACGGTATAAACATTGGCGCGTGCGCGGAAAACATTGATTAATTCTTACGACTCTATTTATCAAGTTAGGACAACGAAAATTCGGAAATTAATTTTGTACATAAAGGGTTTAAAGCACCCCTATAACTTTTTACTATGACGTCTTGTTACCGCGCAAGCGCAGATAATTTTTGAAACTACATTAATAAAGAATTAGTGTAAAATGAGTTATTGTTGCAAAGGATTTAAATTCATACATGTGTACATATAACCCGATCTTCAACGTGGTTTCTACGACCGATATTTAATTATGAAAAAATTTTAACTTGTTTTGTTTATTTTAGATTAATTGTAATAGGGAGAACTTAGTATTTTTAACTTGAAATATATGCTCTTGTTCTATAAAATATTTTGCCAGCATAGATCTGAGGATGCGCAAATGGGGTAACTAGTCGTCTCGTGAACAAATAAAATAATAATCAGGAACATAAATATTTTCTTACATTAACCCTGAAAGAAACCGCCAGATCCGGGAAATTAATATAATAGAATTTTTTATAACTTAATTTTCATTTAAGCAGATTTATATTTCATGTATGTTAAGCTGAAATAACAAAAACCAAACCTCTTGAAGTGCATCAACAAATGAACATTAATGTGTTTACACAAGTTTATAAAATTTATATCAAAATGGCAGAGGTGTCTTTCCAGAAAAGAATGATTGTGAACAAACTCCATTTTGAAAAAATATGCTTGGAAAAATCTGTATCTATACAAAAAAAAACACGAACAAACGAGGAAAAACTACCAGTTTCAAGACCACATTCTTCTTTGAAATCTGGAGCTACTAGAACTAAAAACTTTCTTCGCTATTGATGGCATATAAGCAAGGATAGATTCCGTGATGTATGTTTAAAATATGTTTGTATTTTTACTTTGTTGAATGTACTGTTACGGGTTCTTTAATTTTACTTTACAGATAAATAAAAATCTTCGTACTTTCTAACTCTAAGTAAGAGAACGTTCTATCATCAGGAAGTTATTTATCTCATTTTATTTGATCATAAACATCACATCTAAATTAAATTCCTACATCAATTCTTACAATAATGTCTAATGTCGAAATGAGATTTATCTAAATATTTTCGGGGGCCCACGGAAAACAATAATTACTTAAAACATAATGACAATTTCCAAATGAATTTCAAAAGATGAAGATGAGCTAATAAAAAATGTGTGCAATAATAATACAATAAAATAAATATAAATAAG
>JAWQRP010003298.1:0-13631 GCA_033557875.1 Quadriops clusia | reverse complement strand
GTCAAATGCGGGAATTTTAGAGAAGCAATAAGCGACGGTGCTGCGGATCTTGATGGCAAGAAGATGGTAAATGCAACTTATAGCTTCAGGCAGGATTTAGGGAGCGGTCAAGCAGAGAATGAAAACTCAAGCCTCTGTAGGAAACGGAAAAGGGTACGGGATTATTTGCCTTAACTTGGAGTCAAATGAAATATTGTACTTGAGAGACTAAGTCCTAATAAGAATGAGTGGTTAAAGACGAATTAGAAGTTAACTAGCTAGGACTTAGCTCTCCGGAAACGGAACGGCTGTAAGGCCGAAAAATAGATTCGACTTACTCAAATTAGGGAAAAAGATAATCCTTGCTTGTTAAAATCGTTTAATTAACGCACGTGCGATAATTGCCTCGGACTGAATGATAACGTTGGGACGTTTGGCCTCGATGATCGTACTATCTATTATTTAAGTTTTTTGTAAAGTGTAGGATCTGGTGGGCATTGTGTTGAGCATTTACACTTACAAATTTAGAAATAGCGTCCTGTACCGTAGTAAATGTACCTACTTCCGTTACTAATCAACTTTTTTCGTTATTGAAATTTTGGCTTAAGATCTTTACTGTAATTTCGGTAGTGAATTTCTCTGCAACTAAATTTGGAACACCTTCTCTTATATAAACTCTTTTTAAGCTGGCAGCAAGTGATTCCATTTCGGTCACGTAATTTACTGAATTCTTATTAGTTTGTCTTAAATTTAGTAATTTTGCAACAGCATTACTAGAAGTTTCACCCTTGATATTTGTTTGCAAATTGTTAATAATATCTGCGAGTGTCGCTTAGTGCGTTATTAAGTCCTTAGTCTTTCCTGTTTATCTAGGTTTTACAAATGCAACAGTGCTATCATTTTGATTTGTAGAGCGGGTTCGTGATAAGTTTGGTGAAGTGACGTCATTGCGAAGTAAACTAAACTGAATCTGCAGATGACTTGGCAGTATTGTATCGTCATAACTTGTCCTGTTCTGGACTTAAATATTATAACCAGAGGAAAAAATGATTCATATATAACCATGAAATAAGGTTTTTCGTCAAAAATTGTCCAAAAATAATGACGTCACTCTAAGAAACTTATTGCAAATCTGCTCCAGCATTTAAGCTTAATAATGTTAATACATTTATAAATGACTGCAACTTATCAGGTGAACCATCAAATTCCAGGGGACTTATTTTAGCGCTCATATTGAAAAAATCTCTAGTTGGGCTGGCTATGTCGTCGTCATCGTTGTCGAATATACTATGATCTATAGTCTCCACACAAGATAGGGGAATTTTATATTTAACGTCAAAATATAAAAAAAGTTTTAACTACTTTATCCTGCACTGCCAGAACATTTTTTCGTGCTGTATATTTTTTGATTGTATCAAAAGAACCCCTAACATTAGAGTTGATTGTAGTATATTTATTAAAGACTTTTACTAAATTATTGCGAATTTCTGTAAGAATGGCAACAGATTTTGGCGTATTCCTTTTATGACTTGTTTAGCCTGCGTTAAAATAGCTTGTTTAATTTGCGCTACTTTATCTCTGGTACTCATTATTATAGTTAATGTTATAGTTTTGATAGTTATACTTATTAAAGTATGTTAAATTGAAAACTCTTAGTTTAGTATATACTTATATATAATAGTTCAGTGCTAGTCACCACTTGTACAATGTGTTGAAGTTGAGAGTAGTCGTAGCATGATTCCTCTGATGACTAGCACATTTACAGTACACAGACGGACAAGAGGTTGATGTCCTTTTTGGGTGGACCGTCTGTCGAAGCCGTTGTCGAAGGGCTGTGGGATATCTGGTCTAAATATCATCCTTGTTTTGTCATAATTTGAAGTGACTTACCTCCCTACGAATTTACTGTTTGTGCTAAGAAGAAAAAACTATAGTAATTGTTAACTTTTAACTTGTTTTAAATGTCGTTTAATGTTTCATTTGTTGAAAGTAAATGTTTCTAATGTATACTGACTCAACATAGATTAGTTGCACTTGATGCTTTATCAGCACACTGTATATAATTTTAATTCGACATATTGCACTTTATGATGGTCAGACCACTCGGCCGAAACTAGTCGCGTAATAAAAATCTTACAAAAAACAAGGATCTCATCGAATCTCTTCCTAATTATATTTGTTTTAAGTTTAATTTCTGCTTCAGAGTGATGCACGTTCTTCGACACTGAAAGCGGGAAAAAGAAAAATGGCAACAAAGCAGGTCTCATCTGATGCAGATGTTAATTCTGCTAGCGAGTCCGATGAATACCATTCGGATTCAACCCAATCGATGACTAAAGTTCCGAATGTATCACAACTTAGGTAATTTGAACATTTTTACCCACTCTGTATAAAATATATGGTACATACTTATTTATATGCACCTATAGTTATTATTTTCATGTAATTGCAAACTAATGTTATTTATTTATATAACTTTGTTTCAGTTTAATAAACACTCTCCAAAACCTGGAACGTACAATCCAAGAACATAACGAGAAACTTGTAGCATTAGATCAAAGTGTCAGACTTATGTCAGACCGAAACAAAGGGTCGAGAACTACGCAGGGTATTAATTATTTAGAATTTCTAGTTCTTATGATACTCTTTTTTATTGTACAGGCTCTCTTGGTGAAGTACAACTAATGATTTATTTTCTGAAGGATAACTTGTGTTAATTTTATATTTATGTAGTTTCACCTATTTCCTGTCGTCCATTTCCTGCGAGAAATGGCCCCTTAATGTAAATTTTAAAAAGGGCGGACAAACGGACCTTCATGCAATTTTGTTATTTTCTTTTTCATCATAAGCTTACAGGGTTTTGTTATGTTGTTTTAATTAACCTTCCTATACCCGCGCATCGGTCTATTGGACCGATAACTTATGATTGTGTTGCTTTTAATCAAGTGAAACATTGTTTTTACACATTATCCTCTATGATATATATATATATATATGCAGAATTATAGTAATTTATGGAATATATATGTATAAAATGGTTTAGTTCTTTGTCCCACACATCGTGCGCGGGTAAATTTGGTTGCTATTTCACGCGGGTATAGGAAGGTTAATATCACAGTTGATATGTTGTAAGGTTGGAAATATGTAAACCTAATTGTGATTTGTATTGCATTTTTTACAATGATGTAATGTGTATATTTATGTATAAGTAATTTTATTGTTGTGAAGTGATACTAATGATTTGGTTGCGTGTAATGACAATACCGTTCAACCTATTTTTAATGACGATCATTGCCATAATTTGCAGCACTATTTATATAACATAATTGACGAGCGTCTCAACCAAATTTCCTTTCCTCTTTCCTGAAATTCAAGAAGTATTTTTTTTACTTGAATTTACGAAACTTGTGCTTCCCAGTTAAGGTAATCGCGTTATTTTTGTAATGACTATTATTTAGCTAAATATAATTATTAATATATTGTGAAGATTAATTAAGGCCAGCGTTATTAATAAAGCTATAAGACTTATCAGAATGAATGTTTCATATTTGGACAACATAAACATTGATATTCATTTCAATAATCAAGGATGGGTATTTAGTTAGAAAAGTTGAACATTAGAAGCATCAGGAATACCAAACATTTGTGAAATCGCCAAAGTATTTCGGTTACAATAGAAAAATGGGCTGAATTCAATTCCATTGTGCGTGTACTTGCCAGAAAGAATAGTTCAATAAAAACGGTATCCTTGGACATTAAATGTCTATTCTGAACAAAGGGATCCTTGTAGAGGAAAAGGGAAATGGGACTCCACGAGTGGAAAGCCGTTATGACTGCGATAATAGAGGTACGCATGTGCTTTGAAACAGAACACTAGTATTACCACTAGGGTCAACTTTTGTCCCAACGGAACAAAAGGCCCAAGACCGTCCAAAAAGTAATGCCGTTTGTCGATGAGGAATGAGAAAATTCAGTACGCGTCAAACTCGGCAGTTGTACTCCGAAAATTGTGATTACGTATCAAGAAACTTTCGATACCACACAGGGTAAAACTCGACCGGATGTGCTTTGAGAAGGGCAGTCACAATACCAAGACGCGGAAACTTTTGCGGCAACAACGTAGAAGACCAGCACACACTGCCTACACATTGGCACCAGGAACATTAACAGTTTGAGTGCCAAAGATCGCTATCGCGCTTCCCTAAACATATGCCATAGCGATCTCTCGCACTCAAACGGGACTGAGATGAAAGAATTATCAAGGAGACGGAACGAAGGTTTATCTAGTAGGTGTAAATGCTAAACGGGCCAGTTTAGCTGTATACCCGAAGACGGCCATACTGAAGATTTTCTACAATTTGACCATTCCAAAACTATTTGTTTAGGAACGGCTCTTTTATTTGTTTTAGTATTATTCTCTTAATTGATAGTTTGTGGTCTTTTGAGGGGATAGCCTAACATCCCTTTTGTTGACCTCAGATTGTTGTCAAATACTCTTACCCCCAGTATTACAAACGACAGTTATCCTTTAGCTAAGTGAACCAATCAGCTATTAGATATTTTTAAAATAGCCAAAGGTGATTGGTTCGTTAACTTAGCTAAAGAATAACTGTCGTTTGTAGTACTGGGGGTTAGTCTTTTCATTGTTAACAACACCATCAACATCTTCGGCAGTTACCTACTACTTTGGACTAGTCCTCCCCCCCCCCCCTTGGATATTTTGACTTACTTGCTTCTCTTGTGGTAGGCTGGCCCGCGCACTTAAGGGCCAGTCCACGTATGAGGCGAACTCGCATACGAACAAAATAAACAAACCCAGTTCTAGAACCACCAAAAATTGGGAAATTTATCGATAAATAAACTCAAGAAATTGCTGGCGGTAAATAAAGAATTCAGAGACTCCACCCAAAGTGTCCAAAGAGTGCCGTCGAAATCACCATTTGTTGCAAGCAAAACACTACCAGTCGGCCGCAGAGACGACTAGCAGCTTTCGACCCTACAGAGTTGGCCAATCTATCGTAACTGTGGACCTGCGAGCGCCCAGTCTCAGAAACGACGGAGCCACCAAAGCCCGACAGCTTTCGACATACCCACGACATACCCAGCAAATCCATTGTACTTGCGGAAAGACGACCAACAACTCCCCGATTAATTGATACCCGATATTATCAGCATACCTGCAACCCCGAGCACCCATCGCTCAGGGCAGGAGGCGACCACATACACCCAACAACATTCAAGGCCCAAAGACAGCCCCAGATACAGAGGGGGGAGCAATATCAACTAACTACTAACGGGGGCCCCCTTTCAGATTGCATTAAACAAAGAAACGCCGCACAACGACAACCCGACGGACTATGAACTGTGACAAATTCAAACACCATAACAATTTCAAACACAATTCATTCAATAACCAATTTCAAATATAATTTGCTACAACCGACTCAATACCAAGTTCAAACAAAGTTTTGCAATAACGAAATGAATCAAATAAATCCTTTTCAGTGATCACACACAAAAAGTTCAGTAAATTTCAGTTTGATACCCACAAGTGAACTGCCGCTTAATAACCACAAGGAAATAATCTATTTTTCATCACCAAAACAATTCAGCTAATTAAATTCAAAGATAATTCCATGCAAAATAAAATTCCAAGATAATTCAATTCACAATCAAATGTTTTTCTCTGTTTCAACGAAGGTCTTCTTAAATTGAATTCAATTCAACGTTTAACTCGTTCAGTTCCTTTCAGTTCAGATTCATATTATTTTGGTAAAAGTGCAAAGGAAATTTTATTGTTGCAAAGTCAGTTTTATTTCTTAGTTAAGTGTTTCAATTTTTACCTTTTATTACGGGTTGCGGACTTATGACTGGAGTCACGCTACCGGAGCCCACACAGCGGAAATGGTTGTCTTTCGAGATCCCAGACAGAGACCTTGAGTACCCGTTTGTCCCGTTTTGTGTTAATCAGGGGGCGTTACCCGGCACCCCTAGCCGTGGAACCTTCTCAGAGGGAAAACGGATCATGTCCTGAGATCAAGTTGATCATAAGTTCAGATTTGTAACATAATTATTTCTGAGGGTTTGCATGCATCACTGGGTGGCGTTGTGCACTTGGTCAGCAACATTTACATTTACTGTATTTCTTAAATCATGATATTTAGAAAGCTAAAGAATTAATGAGGTCTCCTAGTATCAAAACTTTGTGGTCCAATAACTTAATTCAAAATAAAATCATTAAGTGAAAATTATTAAATTTAAAAAAAACTGCAAAATTAGAACTAAAATAAGTAATAAATTTTTCAATTAAGTGTTACGACGCCGTACCTGAACACACACACACAAACGACCAGACATTTCTTTTAAGAAAGTTCTCCATGCAATCTTCACTTTGTGTTTCACTCTCAAAAACAGCTCTCCCCTTAACACGTTCCGTACGTATCAGTTCTGCCGCTATGGGAAATATACGAATTCTGAGATACATCGAAAACAACATAAGAAGAGTCCTACGAATACTAGACGATCACAGGCAATTTTTGGCCAATTAAATTCCGGGATGATTTGAATCTCCCGCCTTTTTCACTTTTGGAATGTTTCCGTAAGTCTCAGTTTCATGCAAATTAAACGGTTATCTGCCATCAGTCACAGTATAAAATAAAAAATATGACTTCAAAATCATAATTATTAAATTAAGTATTACTTCAAAATTATAATTACCAAGTTAAATAAAATTAAATTCTTAGCAATTCATTCTTGACTACCAGATGAGTTCAAAAAATGCAACATGTCTTCTCACTTACAAAGCTTTTCCCAAAAGTTTCCTAAAGCTCACCTACTCTTAATGTGTATAATCATTATATTTTGATACTAACCTTTATTACGACTAATATTCAAAGTAACATTGAATTATTGGGTCACAACAGGGTGCTTGCGTGAATCTCCAACCAAATCATTAAATCTCAGGTGTACAGAATAATTAGTTGCTGCGGCATAACTTATTACTAAACATCATCATTAAGTAAATTGACTAAAATAGAACAGGAAACTTTAATATTGTTCTATAGTATGATAGTGTATAGCCTGTTGCACATTAAATGGGACTGGCGATAGCTGATTCTACCAAATGATATTGTTGCTTGGGTTGGAAAAAAGCCTGTAGCCTTGCTATTTGGTTTATTTCAAAGGGCACTACAGTTTTGGCTCTTTTACACAAGTCTTCATCAGGTGCTTTAGTTGTAGAAAGATATTGTTGTTCAGGGTGGCCACTTTTCTGGAATTCTCAGGAAATTTTTTCAAAATTTAGAAAAACTCAGAAACTTTCTGATGTAACCTTGTTTGTGCGAAACCAAAATTTTTAAGTTAAATTCTAATAAGCTCATTTTTTTTTACAAATTTCCAGAAATATGTTATTTGAAATTCTTTGGCCTATAAACTTTTTCATGGACTTGGTTTCTTGTCGCCTGCAAATGTTAAATTTAAAAACCCAGTAAAATGTTTAGAGATATGCCTGGAAGTATTCCTCTCTCATTTTTTTGAACTTATTCAAAAATATGAAACACCTCCTCTTATGCAATTTATTAAAACTGTTTTAATTATGAGCCTTGGCTAACAACAGTAGAAAGAGCTTTTTCAATAAACAAAAATTGACTTATAAACAATATTACAGAGGACTCAATTATTGCCCAATGTATACATGACTCGATTCTACATGCTGGAGGAATCGAGAACCTTGAAACTTGTAATGAAATGATGCGATGTGAAGTAAATTTAAATACAATTTATAAAATGAAATTAAGAGATAGAGCACAGCAGCAAAAAGAAAAATGCAGAAATTGAGATGAATAGAAAACAAAAGAGAACAATAAATGAATTAGAAAAGAAAATTACAGACACCTTAACATCTTCCGTACGTACCAGTTCTGCCACTATGGAATATATATGGGGAAATGACGTGCATACGTACCGAACGTGTTAAAAGAAGAAATTCAGAAACTTAATGAAGAGTTGTTGCATCTTAAGACTTAATATTGATCTTTTTCTTTCATAGAGTACAGGGTCTTCAAATAAACATGTTTATAAAAAATTCAAAATTCATAGCGCCTCTTTAAAGTAGCACACATTACTAATGTCTAATGTCAGTGTTTATATATTTTTTAGTCGGCGCGACAGGAAAGGATATTGGGTTGCATAAGCATCATTCTAGATTTCCTTGATTGTAACCACTTCGTCAATATTACACTAGATGGCGTAATTCTTAAGGATAGTATATGTACACTACATCAAAGCGGTATGAAATTTGAATTTTTTATAAACATGTTTTATTTAAACACCCTGTATGTTTTAATTTGTTATTTTTTTCTTCGTCAATTTTCATTATGTACGGTGCTTAATATTTAGTAATTTGGTTGGTTTTTACAAGTGTAATATTCTTAATGTTTTCATAGTCTTATTCATAAACAAATACTAACGTAGGTTTAGTTAGACCGGCAATAGCGGTTGTCAAAAAATTATAACCTCGGAATTTAGGATTTATGCGGATGAACGAGATTTAGTACAACCGGGTTTAAAGCTGGTTTAAGTGCTTTTTATGAAGTTTTATTCATAAAACATGCTTCAGTCTTGTTTAAACCCGGTTGTACTAAATCTCGATCAACCGCAAAAATCCTAAATTTCGAGGCTATAATTTTTTGACAACGGCTATTGCCGGTCTAACTAAACTAAACGTAGGTTTAGTTAGAGCGTTATAAGTGGTTATCAGAAAATTATAACCTCAAAATTTGGTACTTACGCAGATGAACGAAATTTCGTACAACGCGATTTAAACCTGATTTAAGCGTATTTTGTGAATAATACAGTTTCAGTCTTATTCATAAACAATACTTAAATCTGGATCAAACAGCGTTGTACTAAATCTCGTTCGGCCGAGTAAATTCTAAATTTTAAGGTTATAATTTTTTGACAACTACTTATAGCGGTCTAACTACAGGATGATCTTTTTCCAAGTTGCCAGTGGGCGGAGGCTCAATTCTCACGGTCACCAACGTGATTGGCACATACTAGAAGACGGGTGATCGCGTTGGCGACCCTGAGAAGTGTCTCCACCCTCTGGCAACTTGAAAAATGATCATCCTGTAGACCTACGTTAGTCTTCGTTTATGAATAAGATTGTTAGAGATTATATTTTTAAATTATTTATTGTTATAAATAAACATTTCAATTTATCACTTGATTTCTTTGGTAAAATGTCATCGTCATCGCAAAATTCTGGTCAGGGAAAAACTGAAAAACACAGGGAATTTTATACCGACAAAGTGGTGGCCCTGTTGTCGTAGGAAATTCGCATTTGATTTGCAATAGACTATACAATAATAGGAATTTAGATGTCTTGAGTGTAAGTACGATTAAAACTCTTGTAAGTTTTTGTTTTTACATTTAATGGGTCGACTCTGACGCGTTTCACGGCAGTAGGCCACCTCTTCAGAGAATTAACATATCGCAAATTTGGAGAAACAATGACGCAAGTGCAAATCCCTCACTTGTTGGGAAAACGAGTTTAAAGTTTTGAGAATTCTTTTTGATAAAGAATTGGATATAACAGACATACTGACCTAGAATATTTTCTTCCACACTTCGAGTCAATATTATACTGCATTATACGAGGTAATGATGTTTTTATAAAATTAAAAATTCGTCCTGTAAAAGCTCTGGAAAGGGAAGAAAGTTGCATATGTGTCATTGTTGGTCCACAAGTTATACATTTTATTACTATTGGACAAGAAATTTATATTATTATAAGGGAAATGACGCACAACTGATTACTCTAATGTTGTCGTTCCACGCAAGCGGTTTATAAGCGGCTAAGCCACAAAGACATATGCGCCACCTTGCACAAACGAAGGTAGTTACAAATCTGACGGTGCTTCCCCAGATAAAGTTGAGTGTTAGGATTGTTGTGTTGATAATAAGTCATTTTTTGAAAAATTTGCACTTGCGTCATTGTTTCTCCAAAGGTGCGATATATTGAAAAATATGGAGTGGTCTCCACTCGACTTTCTCGTATGTTTTTAAGGTTTACTAGACAAGATAAGACGGATTCACACTAAGATTCAAGGCGGTTTTTGAATAATTTTAGTATTACAATATGAAGCGTTCGGGTGTAAAACCTGTTAACTAGCATGGAAATTCTATGTAGTTAACAGGTTTTACACACGAACGCTCCATATTTACACCTATGCATTTTAAAAAAATATTAAAAAATAACACTTCCAGTTGAGCAATTGTTCGAAAATTTGATATCTGTGTGTTTTTTGATATTTCTAAAGTTGCTACAAAATTTGAAAGAAATTCCTTGAAGCAAAATAGTACTTTACTTGAAAGACTTCCATATTCACTTCAGCTTAAGTACCACTTCCGGTTGGACAATTCTGCTAAAATTTGATAATTGTGAGTTTTTCGGCATTTCTAGAACTAGTACAAAATTTGAGACTAATACCTTGAAGCAAAAGGGCACTTTACTTGAAAGAGTTCCGCTTCTGTTCCAGGTAAACAACCACTTCCGGTTATCCGAATAAACCCAAAAGTTGATACGAGTTTACTTTTTAACTAAAATGACTATATACCAAATTTAATTCATCTAGCTCAAATCATTTTTGAGTTATCGTGTTTACACACACAGACACACACACATCCAGACAGACATACACCAAAGCATACTGCATGTACGAGAAAGTAAAAAACAAAGAAACCAGGCAGTGTCACGCACGTTTTTGTTTGGAGGTTATGCTGTATAGTGGTTTGGCTAAATACTCACATGATAAGTTTGCTTACAAATATTCCATATAGGTCAGGACTAAAACTAAAAACTAAGCTATTGAAACTTCTTGTGGGACTATATTTTACCCATTAAATGTAAAAATAAAAACTTACAAGAGTTTTAATAGGACTTACACACAAGACATCTAAATTCCAATTAAGATAGTAGTTCAAGAACATGGAAAATCATCATTGTACAATAATATGGTATTGTTTGAACATAGTTTCTGCTCAGATTGTATTATAAATAGACTTAAGTCTCACAGTATTATTCATAAACAAAGAGTAACGTAGGTTTAATTAGTCCGACATTAGAGATTGTCAAAAAATTATATCCTCGAAATTAAGGATTTTTGCGGATGAACGAGATTTAGTACAACCGAGTTTAAACCAGATTTAAGCATTGTTTATGAATAAGACTGTAAGTCATAAACGAAAACTAACGTTGTCAAAACAATTATAGCCCCAAAATTTAGTGTTTAAGCGGATGACCGAGATTTCGTACAACGCAGTTTGAAATTGATTTAAGCCCATTTTATGAATAATACAGTTTCAGTTTTATTCAAAAACAATGCTTAAATCAGGTTCAACTGCGTTGTACGAAATCTCGGTCATCCGCGTAAATACTAAATTTTGAGGCTATAATTCTTTTAACAACTACTTATGACGATCCAACTAGACCTACGTTAGTCTTCGATTATGATAAAACTGTTAAACTTTATTATTCATAAAATACGCTTAAATCGGTTGAATATATAGTATGGTAAGAAGTGTGGCCAAATAGGGCCGATGGTGATTTAGAAGAGGTCTTGACGCTCTTTTATAGGGCAACTGAACTAATTGTCGAGTTGAGAACTTTTCTGAATGTTAGCATGCTCACATGCCCCCTCCATACGGACACTAGATGTGTTTCGTCTCAGGCCACAGTTGTACCACAGTACAACCAGTATATCAACTCACTGTCGGTGTCTTTGATCTTAGTTTACCGCGCAAGGATCCCACGCGCATGCAACCTTGGGGGAATTAGTAAGAACAGGGTAGCATTTAATTCCCTAAGTCTTTTTTCCAATTCTTCGTGATTCTTCGGCAAGTAGCGCGTCTGATACATAACAGAAATCACCGATCTACTTCGATCTACACTTGTCGTAAGAGGCCTTATTTTGAGGATCCCGCGCAAGCAATTACGCACATTCTGGCAAACCTTGAAGTTGGCATACTGGTTGTACTGTGTCTAGGCGTCCAGACTAGCAATCATCTCCCTTTATCTTTTAAGAGTGAATAGACGTTTTCAAGCTAAGGTTAATTTATGATTATAAAAATTTCCATACAATATACAGACATTTTTAGCCTCAAATGAATTAAACAACATTTATATTTACATAATTCATGCACAGTTATTGTACCATATGCACTAAAACTGGGACCGGGGTAGAGACTGTAAGGTTATATCCGTGCTAATGCTTAAGGCAGGTTTACACGTTACGATAAATTGTTACGATAGAATTGTTACGATTTATTGTTGAAATAAATCTAAAGAGTACTGTATACATGCAACGATTTCTTATCCAATATTCATCGACCGCTGTATCCTCAATTGCCATGGAGGAAGTGCTGTGGAAGTCGGTATATATCCTTTGTTTAGCGGGAAAAATGAAAAAGTGTAAAACCTAGGTCTTTTTTGTTTCTGTCTGAGCATTATTTGCTCTTAATGAGCCACAAGCAGGGAAATCTGCGATGTAATTCAATAAACTCGGCCAAAAACTCTCGAGGAGTTCGTTTAACTGCCATGATCATTTGTGCAATCAAATGTGCAACCTTTACACTCTAATATTAACGTTGAATGATTTTAGTAAATTGTGATTTGCTTGCGTATTTTCAGTCAAATAATAAAGAAAAGCTGACCAAATTCGTCCATTTTCAAATTAATGGTGCTATTCTGAAATGTATTTACGTAGCTGTAAGCGACGTATCTCACATAGTTACAGCCATGTACAAAAAAACGCGATTCTGATGTGAGTTACGACCGCTGTAGCAGAAATGTCGAGTTCCGTCCACGAAGAGACTCGACGGATATCTTACAGTGATCGGCACGCTTGCTCAATTGACGTACATGAAATAATTGTCAAAAAATTCAATTAGCCAATAAGCGCATTGAATTTATTCGAAGAGAAGTTAGCTGCGATGCGAACTGTCGACAGTAGTTCTAATATTTACGTCGGCGATTTCAGAATACCAAATTGCAGCGCGATGTAGCTCGAACCTCTGTAACCCATAACCGCGTAAATATACGTCGACGTTGCTAAGAAATTTCAGAATAGCACCATTAAATTTCGATTTTTTTACTATTCCTGATTTAGAGTCAATATTTTAGGTCCTAACCTTAATCCTATGACGTACCCAATTTTTGTCTCATCCAGCGAATCAGGGTGGCAACGTAGCAGTACGAAAATTATAGGTATGTAAATCGAGTTCGTAAAAATATATATTGCAGCATAACACATGGGTTAAAAAGTCCCGGGCCTAACACATAGATGGCGCTAGTATTATTGCATTCACCGCTTTTTCAGTTAGTACTAACCTTCAAAAGAAAGCTGTTAAAATTTCATGATATTCTACTCATAAGTTTGTGAGTTATTGTGTTAAGAGTGACACTACTTTCGTTATTTTCAAAACAATGGATCAAAAACAATTTCGTGTTTTAATTTTACACTGTTTCTTGATGGGAAAAAATACCGTTCAAGCGAAGCAATGGCTTGAAAAGTGTTATCCGGGCTCTGCTCCATCAGAAACAACAATAAAACGTTGGTTTGCTGACTTCAAACGTGGTCGTAGAGACACCG
>JAWQRP010003297.1:0-13631 GCA_033557875.1 Quadriops clusia | reverse complement strand
TTTTCTTTGACGTGACTTTGCCTACGAATTCTGGGATATTACGAATACAACGAAAAAGGGTTCCTACCAAATACTAGACGATCACAGGTAATTTTGGCCAAATAGAGTTTTACGGGTTGATTTGAATCTCCCGCCTTATTCCGTTTTTCGGATCTTTTTCGATCCTAGCTTCTTTACAGGAGAGCTAAGCCACCCCCGATACGTCACAGTATAATCATAAAACTCATCTAGAACTTACATTATGTTTGCTTCCTCGGTTAGAATGGAATAAACAAAAAATAAAATAGTTCTCGCTATAATGTTAATACTGGAAAAAATGTTGTAACTATAAAATTTATAGATATGTGATTCCTGAAGAAGCCTAAATTGGAAGGCAAACCGTCTTATAAATGAATAAAGGAAATGTAAAAGAAAATATCTAGTTAATTAATTAAAATAAAGGCGAAAAAATATCCAAGATGAAAACAAAACAGTGATAACAATAGTGCAGCAAAAAGGGCCAAGAATTAAAATGAAATAAAAAATTTTTAAGCCTGTGACTCTTATATGGCGTTATAAAAATTAGTTTCTTATTGGTTTGCCAGAAACATCAAACATGTTGTTTATAATTCCACCATTAACTAAAGCTGATATACACTAACTACCCTGACGATACGTGTGGACAGATGCTTATAATATGTTTGAAAGATTGCTTTAAATGTAAGTGTTAGCATTGAGCTGAAATGTTATAAAGTGGCGTGGCCACACATACATTTAAATCCGTGATTGATTTCTCATTAATGCATGTCAACACGTGTCGTCAGTGTGGTGTGATTTGAGATTAATTCAGTGTAATATATAATCATCTTTTTTAACGAGAAACTAGAACTGACCGTTTGTGTATAATAATAAAAATGATAAACTAAATGACAAAATTTTCAGACCTTTTAAAAAGACATATGAGCGTAATAAATGAAATAAAATTGAAAATTCAAGAATTATTTAAAATATGTTTTATCTAGCGTATCTTAATAGTGTAGAATATTGAAGAATCTTAGAATAAGTTGTGCATTACAGAGATAACTGCCTTTTAAGTTTCCATCGGGGATAATTTCACTAATATCAAATCTCAAGCATTCCTAGCTTAATTATGATTATTCAAAGTTTACAAATCAGATTACTATAATTTGAAAACAGCAGATTGGAGTTGTTAGAGATCCTCCTCTTCTCAAATTAAGAGGATAATTGCTAAATATTAACGTAATTTGAGTATGAAACGATAAAGCGAATATTTCAGCCACGTCGCTTAATAGAACATCTGAAATTATTCACTGGTATTCTCTATTCCTTAAACAAATTATACAAACGAATCCTTTAACTGGTGATTTATTGGTAAGTCGTGATATTAAGTTAGGTTGTTGTTTATAAATCGACTATCATTGTCGAATTGCTTTGTATAAATGTAAAAATGTTCCTGTAGTGAAAGCACAAGTAATCTCGGAACGAAATGAAAGGCCAAGTAACATATAAAGCAGGGAATATACACCTTTATACACATACAAAAATAATCCTCAGAAGCCGATAATATCGGCTGGATCCCAAAGTAGTAATTCAGGCCCAAGAAACCAATAGCCAATAAAGTCTAGCACACCGTATTATTGTCAGTTCGTGTCACGGAGAATTGAACTTTGATTAAAGCCCCAGGCCAGTTTTAGTAGAGACATGTTTGAACCTTCCATATCCCTTGACATTCAATAAAATACACAAAGTTTTGAATGCTTTATGGCTTGGTGCGTACAACTAATTTAACAACAAATATTTCCAGCTCAACTTAGTTACTAGTTCGCCTGTAAATACTTAGAATATTTATAGGGGCGTAAGCACGAAAAGTCGGGAAAGTCTATAATTGAAAACCTTTTGGTTTGTTAGATTTACAAATTGACACGTTTAACTTATCCCAACTGCAACATTTGGTTTGAGTCTGCAAAAGTTGTTAACTACCCTTCGTCCCATTACTGCCAGCAAACTGATAAAAGAAACACTATTACTGAAGACTCGAGTTTCACTTCTTATACTTTCGACTTTTTCCAACTATCGTTTCCTACACCACCTGGAAGTGTTTGTTTCTGTTGCGAACATATGTTCTTGTACTCACGCCAAAAAGAATTCAATTTCTTTCCCTATGTTCCTCGTCCGAAAGGAATAACTGAGCATATGAAAAATTTCATTTCGGATAATTATATTTGTTTTGATTGCAATATTATTATTATTATTAGTAAAAATATATGTAGTTTCAACTTATAATTTGAAAATATTAGTGTTTCGATTTCAAGGAGCAATAGTTTGATTTGAATGGTGTTAGACATAGTATTGAAAACGTATTGGTTTATAGAATGTCAGATGACATTCCCAAGTTTTGTTTAATTTGCAAGCAAATATATTTTAGTTGAAATAGTATTCTATTTATGCATAATGACGTTGATATATAATTGAAATTGTGGTTCAGACCTTACAATTTTTATGACTGCACTGTTGTAAACATAAGGTTCTATAAATTTCAAATGTGCATCGTTAAACTTGAAAGGTCTGCACTATGAAACCTAGTTTTTTGTTCACACCATAGATATAGCTTTTTGTTTTTTAGGTGCCTGAAGATATTTAACATACATATAATAAATGTTCAACAAGATAAATCCGCAGCACGGAATCAAACAGTACAACCATGCATTGTCTATTCTGGTAATATTGCAGAACCCACAACATTTTATATAGTAGTTGAGAGTCTATACTCTCCATTTAATTGTGCTAAGAGAACTTTTGACATTCTCTTTAAAATCTTACACGTTTTTAATGCAAATTATTAAAAAGCCGTTAAACATTTGTATATGCTTATTGAAAAACATGTCTACAACATTTAAGTGCAATATAACAATTTACCACCATACATGTTATGCCACATCTTGTAAGAAAACAAAATACATAATTTAATCCCTTTCAAGTTTTAATTTCATAATGTGTATTAATTTCAATTTTAAGAGTTTCATTTGTGTACTTTAATTATTAAAAATTATTTTCTATTCTAGTTTTCATTTTTGCATGTAATTACAACATTTATTCTAACAAAGAAGTGTCGTAATATTTAAAATGTTTATTCATAGTATTTATGTAAACAAAGAAAATTGAAATGTGGTGTTAAAAAATTAACTAAAATTACAAGGCGAAGATTTTATAAAACTGACTTCCTTAATAATTTATTTATCAACAACGACTTCGCAAGAAAAAACAAAAAAACATTTTTTATTACTTTGATTTTATTTCATTTCCAACATTCTCCCACCTTTTGCAATTCATTTTAACAAAAGTTTGCAAAACTAATCAATAGGAAATTTAACGAGTGATCTTATTATTCGACCACTACGTGTTCTAATTACATCCTTCTCATTTACAGGTTTATGTTTCTCATGTTTCTCTCTCCCTTTAAAATGTGAAACGTTATCAATGTTATCTATTTCTAAAGGAAAAATCCTTTGTACAGGTCCTAAAAAATCACCTTTACTAGTACGAACACGCACTAACCTTATCCTTCCATCTTTGCTCTGTTTTAATTCAATTATTCTTCCGATAGACCAATCAATTCTTTTTTTATCATCATTACCTATCAAAACTACTTCTCCTAACTTTAAGACTCTGTAGACCTTTGAGTATATTGTCTGTTTTAACTGTCCTAAATACTCTATCCTAAATCGTTTCCTTAAATCTTCCGCTACCTTTTGTCTATACTTAATTCTCTTTATAGGACTATTTGCATCTATGTTATCACAATACCACTCTCTTTTATATCTTTAATAAACATAGGTGGAGTCAAAGGAGATAATTCATCTAAATTTTCAGAAACATAAGTTAACGGTCAACTGTTTATAACTGATTCGCAATCACACAACATAGTTAATAATACTTCATAAGATAGACAAGCTTTACCAAGAACTCTACGTAACAATTGTTTTAAAATACGTATTAAACGCTCCCAAAACCCTTCCCACCATGCAGCGGTTGGAGGATTAAAAAACCATTCAATTTTATTAGATGCAGAAAACGCAGATATTTCCTTCCAATCTAACTCTTCGAGAGCATGGGCAGGTCCCACAAAATTGGTACCATTGTCACTATAGATTATATACGGTCTACCTCTTCTTGATATAAATCTACGCAAACCTTGTAAGAAAACCTCTGAAGATAAAGAAGATAACAACTCCAAATGAACAGCTCTGTAAACGGCACATGTAAAAAGTGCAATCCACACTTTTACATCTCCTTTTATATACAAAGGTCCCGTCAAGTCTACCCCCGTAACTTCAAAAGAACAAGCATCTCTTACTCTGTGTTCTGGAAGAATTGGTGGATTCACTGGAACAGATTTCGCTGAAAATCGTTTGCAACGTACACAACTATTTACGACTCTTTCTAATGGTTTTACGACCTCCCAAAATCCAAAATTTTTCACGAATTAAAGGTAACAGACCTTGAACTCCCACATGACGATGTATAACATGTTCTTCAAAAATTAGTCTTTGTACCAAAACGTGTCTTGATGGTAATAAAATCGGCTGAACAAAATCAATTGAGTCTTCTCTATTAACAAGACGACTCTTTACTCTAAGAATACCATTAGAATCTAAAAATGGACATAAAGGTAACAACAACTTTTCTTTATAACTGTTAGTAAACGATTCTGCTTGAATAAGTTTTAAGATTGTACATTAAAATCAGCATATTCTTCTGCAGATATATCCATTCTTTTCTGATTACCTGGATTTCTAGTATTATGAATAAACCGTTTTATCCAAACAAACATACACACATTTTTACTAAATTTTGAAAAATACTTATAATACCAATCAACATCGCCAACATCTATACACGAAATACAAGTTGAAACAGCCTTTCTTTTTTCTTGTGAAATTTCATCTTCATTAAAAACACTTATCATTGAAGGCCACGTACCTGGAGATGATCTAAGCCAACTTGGTCCCTCCCACCATTTAGAAGTCAACAACTTCTTAGCCAAACATCCTCTTGATGGTAAATCAGCTGGATTAAACTTTCCTGGCACAAACTTCCACTGATTTTTTCCTGTCAACTTTAAAATTTCAGCTACTCTGTTACGAATAAAAACTGACCACATTTCATTGCGTGAAATCCACGCCAGGGTGGTAGAAGAATCAGACCAGAAATAATGTTTTATATCAAACATCTGGAAAGAATTTGATATACTATCTGCTAAACGAGCACCTATTAATGCGGTCATTAATTCTAAATGAGGTATAGTCAATTTCTTTAAAGGAGAAATTCTAGATTTTGCTTGAACAAATCTATTCTAACAAAACAAACAGCTGCATTGCAAATTGACTAGCATCACAAAATGTATGTAAACTTATCTGAACTAGTTGATCTGAAGTAAAAAACCATCTAGTAATTCGAATATCATTCAAATATTTTAAATCATTAAACCATTTTTCAAATCCCATCCAGACTTCTCTTTCCACATTTGCTGAAACAATATTTTCGGAAATAAAGTTACTGGAGTCGTGAAACCTATTGGATCAAATATTCTATGCGCTACAGATAGAATTATTCTTTTCGTGAACTTCTCAATCTTTAAATTGTTCAAATTTTCAGAAGATATATACAAAGTATCCTCCTTCCTAACCCATAATAACCCTAAAACATTGGTATCTTGAACTGTTGAACATTCTAAATCAGTGAACTCCCGACCATGTAAATCGAATTGAGCATTAGTCATTATTTCTGTTGCTTCCTCAATAAATTTGTTCAGTTCAAATTGATTATCGACACTACAAACACAAATGTCAACATAGAAATTGTCAATCAATTGCCGTATAATTTTTACAGAGTATCTAATCTCCCCTCGAAAAGAATTTTCTAAACTTCTTTGTAAGTGATGTTGGAGCACTGCTCCTAAAAGATAAGGGTTAGTAGTAACACCAAAAACTACGCTACAGTGTCTACATACAATCAAGTTTCCACCTTTATTTTTCCAAAGAAATTTTAGATAATCTCTATTAGACTTATCTAAACTAACTTGAAGGAATGCCTTTCGGATATCAGCCGTAATGCCAATCTTACGCATTCTGAAATTAAAAAAAGAAGTAAAACCTTTCTCGTGAGCAGAAGCGTCGAAAACCGGTCTAATTTTAGTAGTCATACTAGAAAGTTTGATTACAGGTCTATGAGGAAGAAAATGCCCGCTTATATCAAATTCATTATGAGGAATTTCTTCAATGATACCCTCTTGCATCCATTCCTTAAACACTTTACCATATTCTAAAAGGTAACCATTTAATGTTAATTTTTTAATAGTTGAGTGTAATCTATGAAGAGCTAAATAGTAATTAGTACTAAGAGGAAAATGACCTTCAATCCAAGGAAGATTTAAAATATATCTCCCATTTGGTTCGAAATTTAGTGTTTCATTAAAACGATACAAAATTTCATTTTCCCTTTCTTCTCTTGACTTTTTCTCAGAAGGATTTCTAATACCTAACATGTCCAGATCCCACAAATCTGCAATCTTACAAATATTAGCAACCATGGAAATAACATGCATTGTAGAACCTACATTCAATTGTTAGGTAGTTGAATTATGTTACCCGTTAACAATTTTCCAGCAATATCAGCTCCTAAAAATATCTCGATTTCATCATGAGAAATATCATGAATGCCTACACAATCTAAATCTCTCATCCAGTATCCTAAATTTGCAGCATTAATACTTCCACCAATTATTTCTTGGTCTAATGGAATAAAATTAAAATGATGTTTGTGATCAACGCTACTTCTGTGAATTTTATAACTAAAATGATCAGTTTCTGCAGAGGTCTGCCCCCCAAAAAGATCATGAATTAATCTTTCGCTCCCTAAAGAAATATAACCCATATCTACAGCAGTCTTCTTCAAAATATAAGAACTTTGAGAACCCGAATCGAAAAGAGCTCTAACTGTTTTAGACCTACCATTAATACGTCTCAAAATGACAGCAAGTGACTGAAGAAGAACCTGATGTGAGTTAAAATTAGCCAGAGAATTTTCTTTGTGAAATATGTCACTGTCATTATCAGTTTTTTTCTGCAAAAGAACTATTTCCCTTAGAACTCATCAAAGAATTATGTTTACCATTACATTTACTACACATAATGCGTAATCTACATCTGCTTTGAACATGAGATGGTTGACAACATGAGAAACAAGCACCCGCTTTTACTAAAATTTGTTTCTTATCATTGTATGACATTTTCTTGGCTTTGAAACATTTAAAACTTTTGTGATTTCAATTGCAAAAAATACAAGAATGTACTTGCGTTGTCAGAAGACCAGATGTAGTTTCGATGTCCACTCTTTTTGAAAACGTCTTCTTCTTAACAGGTCTAGCCTCTGCGTCTGTTCCAGCCATTGCCAACTTGATTTTCTCTTCAGCTTCTACTTCAGCTCGAATAAATTTTAACAAATCATCTAATTTGTCCTCAAGTTTATCCGATTGGTAGAATTAGATCGCTGCCAAACTCGTAGTAGATCTTCAGTTAATTCTACTAAGGGAAAAAGAATTGAAGAGTACTTGTCTGAAGTAATCCCTAATGTTTCCAGAGCTCTCAGTTGACATTCTAATTTGTCATAAAGGTCAGATAAATCCAGATTCTTGGGTACAACTAATGTTAATAACTCTCGAATATAAACTTCTATGAGCAAATCTTTCCTTCCAAATCTAGCTTTCAGTGCTTGTATGGCTTTATCATAATTTTCGTTAGTTGGTGGGAAACTTTCAACTATACATCTTGCTCTAGAACCTTCAAGTGTAGACTGCTTTAAATAATTGAACTTTTCTTCGTTATCTATATTTGGGTCATCATGAATCTTCTTAAATAGACTCCAAAATTGAATCCAATTCTTTAAGTTTCCTCCAAATTTCGTTAATTCTATCCGAGGCATCTTGAATTTATTTGTCACATCGGTTCCATTACTAACTGACTGACAGTTCCTATTATTTTCTGAAAGTAAGGTAAGAGACTCTCTTAACTTATTCATTCTTTTAGAAAATAATGTAGAATATCTTAACTCTTGAGTCAGCATTTCTTCTGATCCTTCCATTTCTAATAGTCCTTCAAAAATTTCTTTATCCAGTAATGAAACATTTTCATATATGGGTTCTAATTCTAGAATCAATAATCTAAGCTCATTGATGTGAGACGTATTATTAGAGAACGTTCTTGACAGAAGTTCGTCGTGTTCTACAAATATTTTTCTATTAACAAATCTTGCTTTCTTTGCCTTGTCCATAAAGATATTGGCAAACGTTGGGCGCTAAATGTTAAAAAATTAACTAAAATTATAAGGCGAAGATTCTATAAAACTGACTTCCTTAATAATTTATTTATCAACAACAACTTCGCAACAAAAAACAAAAAAACATTTTTTATTATTTTGATTTTATTTCATTTCCAACATTTGGTATAGTTCATTTGTAATGACCTAACCCATGTAAATTTTAATAATCATTATCTGGCTTATGAAATTAATAAAATCAACACACATTTTGTTAGTAGTTTACGTAGTTTTAAGATTTTTCCTGCAATTATTCGTTCCATTAATTAGAAATTATTTGATAGTAATAATTTATTATTATAAAAATACCTTGTACATATATATATACACATATTAATCACATATTGTATTTATTGGGAAGCTTATGGTATTACGGACAAAATTAAATTAATAAATTTTCTTTACTTAGGGTAATCCAGTCTATTATTGGCCTGGAAAATTGGTCACTTGCATATTTTCTTAAATAGGAAGAAATGTAGATATCAACAAGTGATTCACATTAATAAATTAATCAAGTAATTAAAAGGTACTTTACTAATATGAAACACTTTTTAAATCAACAGTTCTTTCTATTTAAGAAAATATGCAAGTGGCTAATAACTAATCCCAGGTCAATAATAGACTGGGTTACCCTATTTTGGTAGAAACTTTAAATTCAACCACATCTAAAATTAATAATAACCAAGTAAGTATGTACAAATATATATAATACCTATATTAAGATCCATCTAACTAAATGAGTAAAATTTGTTTAACTATATCTTATAGTAACATGATCAAAATGTTGTGATAATTTGATCTTTTCCTACTTTTAATTTAAATTAAAGAACTGACCCTCGACACAAAAGTCTTGTATACCTAATCCACAGAGATAATGATCTGCATAGAAAAGGCACAACTTTAAGTGCGCATGGAAATGGCGGGTAAAAGTTGAAAAGGAATCTCAATATAAAATAACTAATGGTCAGCCGTAAAGTGGAACAATCAAATCAAAGCCTGTGAATGAGTGGGCAATAGAACCGGAAACGGTCCAATGTGTATCACCAACCCGCAAGAAAGATGAAGCAATCCGCGAGAAAAATTTACTCTCGCTTTTTACACTCACACAGTCGTTTATCGGCATGCTCTTTTCTAAAAGATTTGTTTCGGTATTGAAGCTTCAACGTTGCTGAGATTGTTTTCATACGTCTCGAACGGCCATGCTAGAATACTAGAATACAGATTGCATACTTTACACCGGGGAACATTCGTTATTTTACTTAAAATTAAATCGATTGGATTCGGTCGTTTTTCTTCTGATCATTCATTAGTCATTTATTCCACGACTTTCCTTTCTAATAATTATAATAAAAATCATTATTGAATATAATGAAGAGGTGGTTATGTTCATTTCTCATTAGAGCAATCCCTCTCTTTCATATCCATCTTGGAATGTTTAAATACCGATTAAATAATCGCGTTGGCCTTAATTCATCGAAATGTTAAAGGAAACATGTCGAGAGGGCCGACGCTAAAGTACACACTCTTGTGCTGGGTTTAAAGGAAACCAGGAGTGCTTCTGAAGCCATTGTTGACATAGAAAGTTGGAATTGTGTGCCTCTGACATAAATATTATTCAACAAAAGAGGTCCTCATAATAGAATATAAAGCTCTTACTGTACCCGAATCAAACAAACACTCCTCACTAAGTCAAGTATTATCTCCATTCAAAAGAAATCCTTATTGTTATTATAAAAGAATCGGTTACAATGAGTTAATAAATTTATTCTAGGATTTGGGCGGAATAGAAGTTTGATAAAATGACTTCGGGATATCGATGGACAGGTTTGGGAAATTTCACCCTTCTATATAGATTACAATAATATTAATAATGCAATTTATATGTTTAGATTCTAATCAAAATATATTTTGGTTAAAAAATTGTATTTTAGTTAAATAAATTTATTTAAGTTTTGGTTTAAGTCAACGCGAAAAATATTTATCTCCTTCCGAATATACGTGGTTGTGAGTTTTGTGAAAATGAAATGTAAGGCTGAGAATTTGCCAGATGATATGGATAACAAGTGGCCCTAAGCATTATCTATCGAGGGTGGATATCGCTATACTTTACCTCCACTTGGCAGTAAAAAAGACCTAATGCGTTCTAGAACCATTCACCAAGTTGCCAGGCAAAAATGAATCGAGTACATGCACATATGAGCTTTCCTAAATTCGTCCTTTAAACACGTCAAAGTTCACATTCCATCTCGGAGTTTTGTTTACTTTAATGGCGCGTAGGCGGACAAACAATTTATGCAAGCTTAACAAAACTTACTTAAGAAAAATTATGTGTGTTTACACGAAACAAATAAGTGTTATCGATAAAATTTTCAGTACTTTCATAATTATTTTAGGTTGCAGAAAGGGTCTGTTGCGTGATACCTAGCAGTTATAAACTCTCCAGTCTGCAACTCGAACTGATGGTGCTTGAATAATGGCTATTGTTCTTATTTTGAAAAGGACGATGACAGTTATGTTATAAGTTTGCGCAAAATATTTTTCAGTTTCAAGAAAAGCCTTCTCGAGGTTCTAAGCGAGGTGACAATCGGGACAAGCTCGTCACAAGCTCAGGCAAACTCCGAAAAAAAAACAATGTATGAGAAATTAATTAATAACAAATATTATTTAGTAATAGTAATAATTATTTTCTTTTAATGACACAGTTAACTTTGTTTTTTATTATTGTAATGGGTTAAAGGTCCGTCTATTTATTCTTTATATTATTTTATTGTCGACTTGAATAAATAACATTGACTACAATTAACTTTATAAACTACTATTACTATTTGGGATATCAGTAAAGTCTTTTCATTTGTACTAATGATAATATCATCTACTTCTTGCTTATACGAGCCAATATTATTATAGTTTTGGAGTAGTGTGTTTTCTAGATCTTCCTTCAAAGATAAAAGAAAAAATGATTCAACAAAAATTATAAGAATAATTCAATAAATAAATAAAATAACTGTGATTATAGAAAAACAAGGGTACTTTAATAAAATGTAAGTATGGTTTGCTTAATGATAAATTAACATACGAAAAAATTAATAATGATATAATCAATATTACAAAAAATAAAGAAATATTGTATTCACTTTTTTGAATTCTTTCTTTATATTCGCACAACGTTATATACTTACTACTATATTTTTTAAATTTTGGTAGAGAAAGCTGCTTGACTCCTGAATGTAACCGTAATTAGTGCATGTGGGCGATAAGCTCGGTGGTGAATTTGGACGAAATCTGATTAGAAGGGAAAAGTGTTTTGAATTTTATATTAAAGTCGCAGATAGGAGCGCAGATGTAACATCCGTGAAGCAAAAACAAATCTTGAACTTAGGAGATAATCCAATACTTGAATTTTTCGGTTCAAGCTTCCTATTTGTTTCCAGAGAAGTTCCGTATTTCTGCAACTGCAAGATAATATTTGTCTGTTTGGATATGACATTTTCAAATGATTTTTTCCACTCTCTTGTCGTAGAACGTCTTTCACAAATATTTATTTTATTCGCCTGTCCACAAAAGAATCCTGATTGTAAAGTTATTTTAGAATATTACTCAAGCCGCTTTTCCCTCAGCGTTTCATTGATTGTTGGCTGGGAAAATGAAAGCAAAATATAATATTTTTAATAGACTTTCTGCTATAAATAAGTATTTAAGTATCTAACGATATCTTGGTGGATGTATTTTTGCTGAGCACAGGTCACGCAGGGAACTGAAGTATTAATGAAAAACTTAGGTATTTGTGCCGTAAAACACAACTTTAGCAGAGTATTTCATCTGCCGAAGTCTGTTCTAATTTCATTTTCAAAGTTCAGGCTTCCCTATTTCTTTCGAACGTCAAACATTATGGATAGTTAAATAAGACAAACTTTGAAAGTTAAAGTTGCGCGAAGTAAGTTAATAATTTCTAGTTTGGGAAAATATATCATTTCTCTTCTCCGAGTCAGAGTCGAGTCCAGTAAAAATACAAGGCGTACAGGGAAGGTTCTGCTGAAACCAGAGGTCGACCAGACCTACCAGACCAGACAGACCAGACCAAGCAGGCAGGGCAGCCAAACCAGCGAGCACTCCACTCGCAGTCGCAGTTCGAAACAACATGCGGCGAAGTGATTTATCATTTCAGGCAAATTGCTGAATTGGGGGTTTGCGGTATTTTATTTACTCCCCGGCGTTTAAGCCTCCGAGTACACTCTCCCATGCCGGAGAGATATTATTATCCGTACCTCACTTGTTCTAAAAGGGTCGCCCTTATTTAATTTCATGCGTAATTATTTCATTTGTCATTGTTTGTTAGGTATTACTGTAACGAGCTTCCAAAACCTAAGCTTATTTTCATATTACGGACATTACACGCGAATCCCTTTGCATCTGCAATCTCATTTATCATAAACAAATAAAAATTAACTTTCCTGCCTGAGCCCTCTGAACCTTGGGTAGCGGCCGATTTGTTTGCTACTTCATTGACAATTGATCGAAAAAAGTTTTTAAACGGTTCACTCCAACTTTATATGACGAACATTTTTATTTACAAAAGTTTAATTTGATGATTGATGAAACATTGGTTTGCTATTAGGGAGTTCAGTTTGAGTGCAGTGGTAATTTTTTTTTATATTGGATCCAACGAAAGGTTTTATTTTATTTTACATAAGTATTTTTCTTTTATTTCCTAATCTTAATTAATCTTAATTTAATTTTGTTTCATTTTACTTCCATGTTTCACTATGAATATACCCTTCATCCTAGTTTTATTATTCTTTTCTTTAGCCTATTTAATACGATCAATTTTTATTACGATCGATTTAAATTCGTTGAAAATATTATTTTTTCGCCTTTAGGAGAAAACTATACCTTTATTTACACAACTCTGGGTGGCCAATAAAAAACTTTTTTCTAGAAATTCTTAATTAGTGTTGGTTGTTATAACAGTACTATTTACTTAAAATTGTTTTTTTTTGTGTGTTAATGGTATTTTAAGGTCTAATAAAAAATGAAATCATTGTTTCATTCTTTTTCGTTTTATTTTAAATAGTCATTTTAAATAGTCGACGTTTCGCTCTACTTTGCGAGCTTCTTCTGGACTTTTTTTATCATCTATAATACAGACAAGGCATATCAGGCATGTAATTAATCTCAAGAAAACCAAAAACTAACACCCTCACAATACTAAATACTTACATCTATAATATCACAATCACAAAACATTTTAAAATTTCACT
>JAWQRP010003296.1:0-13632 GCA_033557875.1 Quadriops clusia | reverse complement strand
AAATATAGTTTTTACAGCAGAGTGTTTTTACTCAGATCGATGCTGGTAAGTTGGCTGTAACGACATTCTAACGTTACCAATTTGGTGTTTTTACTTATATCAAACTCGGTTAATTGAGTTTCGTAGCATTTCAATTCGGTCAGTGATGTGAAATGTTCTATTCCTTCCAATGATCTCACTTTTAATCTGTTTAAGTTGATCTTGGTTACTTTTTCGGCTTCTGCCATACTGATGTAACCATCTCTATCTGTATCGAAGTTATCAAGACAGTAACTTCTGAATGTGGCGTCGGGTATATGAACAACTCCTTGCTTAACCTTTTGTGTTAGGGTAATTGTTTTCTTTACATTCCCTGATTGCAGATTTATTTCCGCTTTTCTTTCGCTCGCGGATGTATTTGCTTGTACGGTGATGGTTATTTTTGCGTCTCCGGTTTTTCCGTTGGCAGGTGCTATGCTGCACCAAGTGGCGTCCGCGTTATAGGTCAGCTTGGCTGTCCATTCGAGATTCGATTTGAATGGTACGTCTTTGGACGCGCTGATGGCTTCCATACTTATATTTTTGTACGAATCGCTTAGCTCTATATTGGCTGCAGTTGCTTTTTGGGTGACAGTTATTGTCTCTTTAGCTTTTCCCGACTGTATATTAACTTGTATTTGTCTGTCTGCGGACGAATTGTTTTTATTGGGGGTGATTTGAATAGAACTTTCTCCAGCTTTTCCATTCGCAGGAGACACTGTGCTCCATTTTACTTTAGCTGTATCAGCTACGGAGAGAGACCAGTCGCGTAAAGTGTTTATTTTTAGTATGTAAGGTTGGCTGTTGTTGCTTAGAGTGATGTCTTTGTCCGCGTTGTCGATTTTGATATAATCGTCATCGCTTTTTTCTTTTTGAATAACGCTTACTGTTTTTTCTATATTTTTCGACTTAATAGTGATTGTTGCTGCTCTATTGTGTTTAAAATCGTTTGGAGTAGCATTTACTGTTATTTCCACGCTACCCTTTTTCCCATTCATCGGCGAAACTGTACACCATTTTGTTCTGGCTGTATCGATTACAGATATAGCCCATTCGTGAGATGCCTTTATTGTGAGTTTATATTGAGTTATATTACTCATGTCAATCGGAGCGTTATCTACTTCCAATGTTACGGGAGTAGTACTGTCGTCAGAAAGTATCGGATCATTACTTTCGCAGGCTGTCCAATACAGTGAACATAAGATCGTTGATAATAAAAGTAGTGTCTTTCTCATAATTTCCCCCTTTAAAGTTTATTCATTTTCTCTTCAAATATATGAAATTATTGTAAAAAATGTTGTGATTTGTAATAATAATCTCCTTTTTTGAATGATTTGCATCTGTTGTGGCTGGTTTTATCTATTCAATGAAATAGTAAACGAGTAGACAAGTAATTTTTCATTTTTAGTTTTTAATTCTTCATTCTCAAGAAACATGATACAATCGATTATTGACATTTTTCGCCAACAGGCTCGTGAACACAAAACGATACAAGCCTTTTATTACGACCGCAATTACGAATTGGGAAGCGGACGCGAGTTGCATCCTCTGCTTTGGCTCGAAGACCCTGTGACGGGCGAAAACCGGGGCAATACGTTTGTCAATTCCGCCAACTTTTCGATCCTGTTCATTCCCAAGGATAACAGCGATGTGCTGAAATATCAAAGCCTGGCATTCTCCATCGGTTTGAATATCATCGAACGCATTCGTAAGCATCAGCATGATTACCGGGTGAGTGTGCAACCCGATTGGACGTATGCGACCTTGCGTAATTACTACGACAACAACGCTTGCGGCTGCCGTTTTTCGCTCGATTTCGTTCAGACGAATATGCAGAACCTGTGTTTGATAGATGAGCAGTTCGACGAAGACGGGACATTGAACGAGGGTTCTGTCCTTACCAATTTTACGGTCGATCCGTCCACCTCTTGCGAAGTGTTTACCAACAAGTTGCCTGTATTTGATCTGAAAACTTCGAGATGATGACAGATAATCTTCAAAACGTATTCAATGCCATTGCCGAAGACGCGCAAGCCATTGTCCGCAGCCTGGTGGATAAGGAAGGGCTGACGGGCAGCCGTTCCACGATAAAAGAGTTGCGAGGACAGCATCGCAAGGAGGATATTGTCGTGAAAGTCGCTTCGGGAAATGAAGCGAATGCGGCGGTCATCGAGGTGTTGTACGACAGCCTGCTCGACTGGGACAGGGCTCCTCGCACAGGCAAATGGCCATCGGTGTCGGACATTCGCGAATGGGCTTTGTCGAAAGGCTTGCCGACGGACAACCGTACGTTGAACCTCATCCGGCGAAGCATCTGGTGGAATGGTCATGCGGGCTTGTCGATCGAAGAGGCTATCGAAAAGGAAATCAATAGACAAATGGACGGACGATGGAGCGATCTGATACTGGATACCATCGCTAAAGAATTGGAAAAGGCGTTTGGATGAAAGTTTTAAATTCTTTTAATTGTCGCTAAGTCTTGGATTATTTCCACAATTTTTCATTTTCCCAATTCTCGGGAAATCCCATCGCTCTAATATCAACTGTGGGGTAAGCTGCAATCAGTTCTTTTAATTTATTTGTGAAAGTATTGTGAGGAGAGACTGAAAAGAGTAAATATTTTATCATACTAATACGATAGTACATTCGTTTTATATCAGTTTTCGTTATGTCTATCCATTCATATCTTGTTCGGCTTGGATTAGTCGGTCGTAAGGGGAATTCTCTATTCCATAATCGACTATGGTGGCAACATATATTTCGTATATTGCCAATTTGAATTATCCAGGAACTGAATACATCCTGATTTAACCCAAATGCCTGAGCTATACGCTTTTTTAGTGCTTGCCTTTTTATATTTTGGAATATTTTACTCAGAGTTCCCAAAGTAATTATTTCTACGAGCATCCACGCCGGAGGGTATGGATTGTTGTAATTGCTCTTAAAATGTTTGATGAAATCTTCTTTTGAGCGGGATAATTCTGTGTCAATATGATTTTTTGATTCATTAAACCACATTGCATTACTAAAATTTACAGAATCTGTCATCCAAAAAGGATCGCCAATTTCGTTACTTACTGTATTTACTAGAACACTCCGGATAGCAACTTCTATTTTTTCGATCTCATTGAAGACTAGAATCCTCAATTTTCTGTCAAATCGATACATATCCATCACAGCTACGAAAGTGGCATCCTCTTTGAATAAATGATCTGACTTTGGGGCTTTTAATAGAGGGTAGAAATATGCTGACAAGCGATAATAGCCAATATTAGTAAGATACCCTTTAGTATCAATTTCTTCATTAATAAGAAGTCCTCTTCTTTTTAGTAAATCAAATAAGTCACCGGCGATTTGCAAAGTTTGGTATAGTCTCTCTTGCTCATATTTCTTTAAATAAAACGACCCGCCTATTTGAGCATTGTGAAGAGGCTTGGCGGGTTCTAACAATACAAAGATAAATAAATTATTTCTAATAAACAAATTGATAAACAGGTATTTTTACTCGTAATATTTTTTTTACATATCTTTTCCGTTAGTTTGTGGAACAGGCTTTTAGATGATAATAAGTAAAGAGTTAAACCTATGTGTTTAGCTTTTTTTTGTATTAGAGAGGAGTTATTCCTGCGTATGATTAAAAAAACGAAATCCAGAACAGTTTTGGTGCAAATGAGATCATTCGACATCGGGGGGATATTCCGACATTTGATTCAGTAATTGATTGTACCATTTAAAAAGTATGAATTATGAAAGATCAAATATTAAGTTATGTCCAAAAACAATCAAAGTATTGGTGGACGTCGTTAGTTGTCGGTGTGATTGCTATTATTCTAGGTTTTTGGTGTTTGAGTAAGCCTGTTTCGGCGCTTGTCACTATGACCTACGTTTTCGTGCTGAGTTTTTTGGTGAGCGGCATTTTCGATATTGTCTTTTCGGTTACTAACCGCCAGATTTTGCCGGGTTGGGGATGGATTTTAGCTGCCGGTATTTTCGATATGCTGATCGGATTGTTGCTGTTCTTTCTTCCCTTACCATTGGTGACAACAGTGTTGGTTTATTTTGTCGGTTTCTGGATCCTGTTTCGTTCGATCTGGACGATAGGTATGGCTACTGAGATGAACAATTACTTGAATGTCGGCTGGTTGCTTGTTTTAGGCGTTTTGAGCTTCCTGTTTTCGATTCTCTATCTGTTCAGCCCTGCTTTTGGAGGAGTGATGATTGTGGTGTTGGTTTCTGTGGCTTTTATATTCTACGGAATATTCCGCATGTACTACGCTTTCAAGTTGAGGTCGGTCAACAAAAGAATAAAGGATCTGTCGGAATAGTAACCTCTTTGTAGAACAACCTCTTATGTTAATCTAATTATTATCGAAAGGCTTTTTGGCGTGAGCCGGAGAAGTCTTTCGTTTTTTCGTGTGCGGGTCAATCGAATAGCCAATCGGTAAATTTGTCAAACAGATTCTTTTCCGGTAAATTGTCTACTATTTCTTTGGTCGATATTTCGTCGGCTTTGTAATAATGGTTTTTGTCTTTGGCTGCGCCATATATGTAAAATTTATCTTTGAAAACTTTGAAAGTGGCAGGATCGGCTCCTTCCATTTCCGAGTATCTCCATCCTTTGAAATAATAGACCCGGTTGCAGTCTCTGCCGTAACATTCACTCAGTATTTCGAACGAATCGTAGTCGACTCCTTCCATCTTTTCGAAATGGAAATAGTAGAAATCTTTGTCGCGAGTGAAGAGTTCCTCTTTTTTTTCGACGACTTCGAAACTGGCTACGTCGGCTTCGGGGAGTACGGTTTTGCCGTCGTGGAAGATGTAATGCGCATCTTTGCCGATATATTTGCTCAATACCTCGAAGGTAGCGACATCGGCAGTGTCGATGCTTTTATAGTCGGCATATACGTGGTTTTTGTCCTTCATGTAATAGTCGCCTTCCATCAATTCGAATGAAGGAGCGTCGGGTGTTGGATCGAATGTCCTGGCGCCATATACGTGGTTTTTGTCTTTGGCTAATAACCACCATCCTTCGTGCAATACTTCGAAGGTTTTGTAATCTACTCCTTCGAGCTTTACCCGCTGCCTTTTTATCGGCAAGCCGAATGGTCCTGTCCAGTAGATGCGATATACGTTTCCATTCCATTTTTGGTAACTTTCGCCACAGCTTGTTAGCGACAAGGTAAGCGCGATCAGGATAACGAGGTATTTGAAGCGTTTTCCGTTCATTTTCATTCCTTTGAAATGTAAATGTAAGCGTTTTTTTCAATTTTAGATTTCCGGTTATTCGTTTTTCTCGCATCTTATTGCTAAATTGGCAGGGTATGGCACGGGGGGAATTTTAAATAGTTACTTAATATAGTTACGAGTTACGGGTTACCAGTGACTAGTAAAGTAGTAGACAAGTAAACCAGTAAACAAGTAGGGGCATATTGCATATGCCTGTTGGTAGGGGCAAAAAATCTTTTGCCTAAAATCGGTAGGGGTTGACCTGTGTGTCAACCCGTCAGATTCGGGCAAACACACGGGTTTTCCCCTACCTATCGGGTAACCGCCGTGAGTTACCCTACCGTATGGTTGAAACGAACATTCCAATACGACAATAATTATTTTACAATACTAATAAAACTCAACGCAAATTATGAAATTTTTTATCGACACAGCTAATTTGGAACAAATCAAGAAAGCTCATGACATGGGCGTTCTCGACGGAGTAACCACCAACCCGTCGTTGATGGCGAAAGAAGGAATAAAGGGTAAAGACAATGTGATGGCTCATTACAAAGCCATTTGCGGATTGGTGGACGGCGATGTGAGTGCCGAGGTCTTTTCGACCGATTATGCGGGGATGCTTCGCGAGGCGGAGGAGCTGATCGAAATAGATAAAAAGATTGTCGTGAAAGTTCCCGTGACGGCAGACGGCATCAGGGCGATCAAGTATTTGGCGGACAAACGGGTTAGGACAAATTGTACGCTCGTCTTTTCGGCAGGGCAAGCCCTGTTGGCGGCTAAGGCGGGAGCGACTTACGTGTCACCGTTTTTGGGGCGGTTGGACGACGTTGCGACCGACGGATTGGGGTTGATCGAGGAGATACGCCTCATTTTCGACAATTATCAGTACGCGACGCAGATACTAGCGGCTTCGATCCGCCATCCGATGCATATCATCAATTGCGCAAAGATAGGAGCCGATGTGGTGACTTCGCCTCTCGATTCGATCGTTGCTTTGCTGAATCATCCTTTGACCGACATCGGGCTAGCTAAATTTGTAGAAGATTCGAAGAAATTGTAAGGAAGATAGGGGAGCAGCCCGTATATACATTGAACAGTTAAAATAGACGAGGCTGTTCCATAAATGATTTTTAGTATCTTATTGTCATGTTGAACTGTAGGGATAGACCTATGTGTCTATCCGCTTTCGGGCAAACACATAGGTTTGCCCCTACAATTTCAGCTCCTTCGGCTACGCTCAGTATGACAAGTTATGAAAATCTAACAGTTGCTAAATATAAATGTATATAAAAGAATTGAAAATGGCGTACGAAAGGCTGCGAAAACCTATATCTTTAGTTTCGTGTGAATAAATCTTAAAAGAATAATGTTATGAAAATAGATCATCTGGCGATATGGGTAGATGACGTAGAACGTATGCGTGAATTTTATCTGAAATATTTTGATACCACTTGTGGCGAAAAGTATGTCAATCCTACAAAAGGTTTTACGTCTTACTTTCTATCATTCGGTGGCAGCGGTTGCCGTATCGAATTGATGACCCGTCCCGACGTGGAAGCCGTATCGGGTAAGAGAGACTTGAGGATGGGGTATACGCATTTTGCCATATCGGTGGGAGGTAGAGATGCGGTAAACGAGTTGACTGAACGTTTACGTGCCGATGGCTATGCCATTGTGAGCGAACCTCATAGATCGGGTGACGGTTATTACGAAAGCGGCATATTCGATCCCGAAGGCAATTACGTGGAAATAGTGGCGTAGGAGAGAGTGTGTGAATAAAATACATGCAAAAAGGGAGTAGCCGACACACGGCGTACTCCCTTTTTTGTAACTGTATCGGTTATTGATTAATCAAAATTTCCTTCCGTAACATCGGTATCCCACTCGTCATTGATGGTAACTCCTGTGTTCGAAGAATCGTTTGTAAAGAGATTGCCTTTCAAGCGTAATATTTCGTTTTGATTCAAATCGTATGTGCTTTTTAATACGCGATACCTTATGATCTCTCCGTCTTTGTAAAATTGAGCAACAATCGGAACTAGACGTTCACCATGTCCAATTCCCGAAATAGGTGATTTGTAGGGGAAATTTGTGATAGCTATGGGGTTTTGTCGTGTTACTTTCAGCATATCTCCGCGGCTCATTGTTATTCCAGGGTTGTAAGGGTGTTCTTCTAAATAGTGATGATCTTCTACATCATCGGTCCATATAATAAACTCTTTCGTCTTAAGTACGAAATATCCGTTAGTTACATTCAATAGAGAGAATCTGATACTATCAATATTCGCAGGCATATTCACAATGTCTTCGGGTATGATTTCGACTCTACCCGAGATCCTTTTGAGAGTAACACTTTGCTTTACGGGTTGTTTTTTTACTTCCAATTCGAAGGATTCATAGAACCAATCAGGAGTAGAGCTAGTGGAATAAGGGTTAACGCTGGCCGAGAATGGATTAAACATGGCTACATTGAAATTACCTTTATCCCAAAAATTGGGATGATAAGGGAATTTACCTTCTTTATCTAGTTCATCTACAGAGGCAAGAACACAGAATAAGTATTTTCCAGGAAACAAAGCTTCTTTTATGGTATTGACATCGTCGTTATAAAGAACTTTTCCATACATAAGCCCTCCTGCATCTTCGTTAGGACTGTAGATGAGGTATGCCACACTCTTTATACCTGCTTCTTTGGGTGTAACACTTCTTAATTGAGTGAACTCTTGTATGGGTGCTAAATCGATGCTAACAGGTATTGCTTCTGCATTTAGTTCCGGTGTACTTGTAATCGGTTCGTCGCTGCTACAGGATGTTGTAAGCAGGCTTATAGCAATCGCTAGAAATATTAATTTTTTCATAATATGTTGTAGTTTTATTTTATAAATAGAAATTTAGAGACTTTTGAATGGTTATTTTAGTTAATCGAAGTTATCTTCTGTCACTACTTTCCATTCATTATCAATATTAAGCCCATTGTCCATAGTTGTATATAAATTACCTGTCAGACGTAATATTTTGTTTCGTTCCAAGGTATATGTGTTTTTGATTATGGTCTCTCTATCTGCATGAGTACTGGCTGTAATAGGTAAGTCTTGATTGAGATCTGAAGATTTGATAGGAAGCAATATTAAAGATATGGGGTTTTTTGCATCTACTTTTACCAAATCTTCCGCCTCTAAATGCTTCGAAAAACCTCCCAAATTCTCCTTATCGATAGTAGTTGTATATTCTTTAGTGCTGAATTTGAAACTCTGCTCTTCCATGTAGTCAAATCCAAAATAGACGTGCCTATCTTCATTGGAAATGGCGGCGTCTAGTGGTATGATTTCAACCTTGGTTGTGATTCGATCCAAATTGGCAGATATTTGTATCGGACTACTGGTTACATTAAGTTCGAAATCGTTGAAGAAATAATCGTGATCAAGACCATAGTATAAAACGAAAGATGCGGAGTTGAAATTATCGCATATATTCGGAAAATTGGGAGACTGATCCGAAAAGGAGATATTGTATTCGTCGGTAGCTGCGAAGATGGCAACATGGTATTTGCCAACAGATAAGGTATCGTTTATGATATTAGTCAAGAGATTTGCTTTTGCTCCACTCCAGTCCATGATTTCTTTGGTCATGTAAATTTTGTGTTTCAGATATGACTTATCCTCACCTTTGTATACAACATAAAATATTTTTTTTATGCCAGCATCTGTGATAGAAGAAGCTCTTAGTTGGGAGAATTCAATATCGGACGATACGTTAATTGAGACGGGGATTTTTGCTTCAGGGTTTCCACCTCCTGTTGAATCAAGTAATGGTTGATCACTGCTGCACGAAGCCAGTAACAGCGAAAAGACCGCTGTTAATAAGATTAGTTTTTTCATACGATAAAATTAAAATGGTTGTTGTTTATTCATATTTATTTCGATTTGGCAAATTTAAGTTAAAATAGGTTGTTTTTGTTATTTATGTGTAATTTTTATATAACACCGCTTTTTATTCTATTTAAATCAAGTTGAGATTATTTATCTATTAGAAAAAAGTTCGCAATACATTGATTCTATCAGATAATACGACGAGCTATAATAATTCTGAAACACAAAACTTTATATGAAAAACGAAAAGGAAAATAAGGAAGCGATCTATTCGGTTATCAACCTCTCCAAGACGGTGCCTACCTATCCCGAATTCAGGAAGACGAACCGCGGATGGATTTCGTACGGAGCCGACAACCTGCTCCCTCAACGCATCATCGACCTCAACAACGAGTCGGCGGTCAACCGGGCAATTATCGAAAACAAGGTCACGTATATCTGTGGAGCGGGCATCGACGACGAAAGCTCTCACGTGGGGCATCCCAATGTGAACGACACGTGGGACGGGGTGATAGAGAAGCTAGCCAAAGATTATGTGACGTTCGGAGGATTCTGTTTTCAGGTCATCCGCAATGTCGACTCCAAGCGCGTTAGCCTCTATCATACCGACTTTAGCAAAGTGCGGGTAGGCGAAGTCAACGAATATGGCGTTCCCCTCAACTATTACCTGTCGAACGATTGGTCACGCACTGCCGGTCAGCACGCTCCTGTGCAGATAAAAGCCTACGGATCGGAAGAACCCGAACAGGGAATTCCTTACCTCTACTACTGCAAAGATTACGATCCCAGCCTCGATTATTATCCCGTGCCGGGTTATTATTCGGCGTTGAACTATGTCGAAGCCGACGGACTATTGGGACGGTTTTACCGCAATTCGATACAGAGCGGATTCACCCCTTCGGTGATTATCACCATGCCGAGCAATCCGGGCGATGAAGCGAAGGAGCAATTCAACCACGACATCAAACAGACCTTTTCGGGAACTAACGGAGCCAATGCCATTGTAGTCCTGTGGGGCGAAAGCCAAGAGGTGAAGCCAGTCATTACCCCCTTTGCCGCCACCACCAATTCGGACGTTTACAACAACGTGAACGACATTATCTTCCAGAAGATCATCTCGGCTCACCGTCTCACTTCGCCCACGTTGGCCGGATTGTCGGGTTCGGGCAATCTGAGCGGAAACGCCAACGAGATCATCAATGCTTACATACTGTACAACCAAACGGTGATACACAGTCTCCGCCGGAAGATACTGGATCCTCTCAACGTATTTTCCATCAACAACGGTTATGGAAAATTGACTGTCAAGGAACTAAACGTAATCGAAAAAATCCGTCAGGAGAATATTAATGAAACAATTTGAAAATGTGCGAATAGACCAATTCTCTCATTATCAAATTTACGAATTAACAAATTGAAAAAAAATGAACTATATCCCTACGCCGCTAATAAGCGAAGAATTGCTGAAATTGCATTCACCCATCACGTCCGATGTCGACGTGACCGATTTTGTACCCTATCTGGCGATAGCGCAAGACCTGTATGTGGCTCCCGTGTTGGGCGAGCCGTTGATGGACGAACTACGTTCGCAGATCGAATCCAATACACTGACGAGACACAATAGCGCTCTCATTGTCAAACTCGCTCCCGTACTCGCGTTTTATACCGTCTATCAGGGATTGCCTTTCCATTGGGCAAGCATTGTCAACAAAGGAATCACCATCCGCGAAAGCGAAAATAGCAAAGGAATCGACATGAACGACCTGTCGCAGCTTCGCCGTTGGGTGAAAGACGATGCCGAACGCTTTACCCGCCTTTTGGTCGAATTCCTGTGCAAATGCCGCGCGAATTATCCGCTTTGGCGTCCTGCCGAAGGCTTTACCTGTTGCGACGATGTGATAGGCGAAGGTAGCCTCCATCGGGAATACGATAGCGGCTTCTACTTTCCCAATCGGACGAAAGGCTGCGGATGCTGAAAACAGTTACGAGTGACAGGTTACAAATTACTAGTAGTAAACGAGTAGACAAGTAAACCAGTCGGGGCAAAAAATCTTTTGCTTGAAAGCATAGGAGCATATTGCATATGCCCGATTGTAGGGGTTGACCTGCGTATTCGCCCGAAAGCGGATAGACACACTGGTATATCCCTACAGGTTAACGATCAGGTGACAGACGTGACACAACAATTTCCTACCTCAAGCTGCATCCTCTAAAGACGCTTAGGGTGGACGCTTGGCAGTCATACAAGAAAAAGAGAAGCTTCGAAAGAGTATAAATGAACAACAGGGAGGATTATACTATCCTCCGACGTAGTAATGATGCCTTGTCTCAGAAAGCGAACAGATTTGTTCGCTTTTTTTATTCAACGTTAAACCTTCTGTATAAACTTATGTCTATTTTTATAGAATCAATTATTCCAAACGAAAAACAAAATTAAATATGATAACTACCGTCCGCTATATTATCATCTTGCTTGTTGTATCTGTATTCGTATCGTGCGAAGACGATGATGACACCGAATACGTTCCTCGCCCGGTGGGTAAATACGACAATGTAGTCTTCAATATCGAGGGAAACAATATACGGGCAAGGTACAAATCGACCAACGATGTAGTCTTCAATTGGGATGGCAACTACCTTCGTGCGGGAAGCTCTCCTAAAGGCGATATTGTCTTCAATCGCGATGGCGATTACCTTCGTGCCGGTGGTTCTAAGACCGGTGATGTCGTTTTCAATTTTGATGGCAATTACATCCGTGCCGGAAGCAGCAAGGACGGCGATGTTGTTTTCAATATAGACAGTTGCTATATCCGTGCGGGAAAGGATATGAGAGAAAAAACATTTCTTCGGTTGGAAAAGAGTTATAACGATGATTATGATGTTGTCGTCCCATATGGAAAGAGTTCGTTTCTTCGGTTGGAAAAGAGTTATAATGATGATTATGATGTTGTCGTTGATTGGTAATTTTTCTCAAATAATATTGGATACAAACGCGGATTTATTAGTCCGCGTTTTTTATGCTATTTGAGCAGGCTTTGTTTATCTATGGATAACAAAACTTATAAAACACAAACAGATATGTCAAAATCATTGGAATACAGTATCCGTATAGACGGGGTTCAGCAAAATATCGAGAATAGCAGTACACTTGCCGACAATTTCGACAAGGTGGGGCAATCGCTCGACCGGGCAGGTGAAAAATGGAATGAGAATTTTGAAAAGGGAATTGAAGCCATAAAAAAGACCAATCAAGTACTCGAGAAGTTTAAGAAAGGATTTGCAGCTCTGGGAACGGTCGAAGAACAGCAAGTGATTACCGACGCCAAAGCCAAACTTTACAACTTGGATGGCGAAAATCTCAAGAAACAGTTGCAGGAAAAGCTCACAGCCGAAGATAGATACCTCCAAATGGTGAAAATCCTGATGAATGACCGAAAAGAAGAAATCACCACACTGCTCGAATACACGGAAGAGCAGTGGCAATATGAAATAAACTTGTCAAATGAACGCTTAGCTTTGATGCAAAAAGGTTCGGCAGAATACCTCAAAGAAGCCGAAAAGCAAGCGAGGATGCTGGCGGTGATAGATGCCCGCAAGGTGATGGATGCGGTGATGTCGGAGGAACAAAAAGGGGAATTATTGTTGCAAATACAACAAGCCTTCATCGAGAAACAACAAAAGGTATTTGGCACGATAGCCGAATATAGTAGTAAATCGCCCGGAGCTGCCGAGAAAGCCAAAGGCGAGCTTGAAGCAGAGGCTAAAGAAACCGACAAGGCTAAAGCCTTAAAAGCTAAAGAATACCGTGAAGGAAAAATCAGTAAGCAGGAATATGAAAAAGCAATACAGGGAATAGAAAAAGAGTCTCTCGAAAAGCAGCTGAAAATCAATCAAGAATACGGGCAAAAGACTGCCGACCTAGAGAGCAAACTTACCGAAATGACGATCAAAGCTGCCGAAGCCGGTAAAAATCGCCTCTATAACAAGATCAAAGCCATCATGGACAAAACGCAAGCACACATAACCAACGTGATGGCTAGTGTAAATACCATTTTTGAATCATTCAAAGCTACAGCTGATGCCGAGTTTTATACATTGGGTATAGAATTAACAGAGCTTAAAGCTCAGAAAGAGGAAACCAAGGTGGCAGCCGAAGAGAGTAGCAATAATCTGAAAAGCTTGAGTGAAGATGCTAAGGAGGCACAAGGCGGACGGCTGATGGTAGTACAAGAGCAAATAAGTCGCGAGATGGAAGTCCGAAAAGCGCAGGTTCAGGAGCAAGCCGATTTGGACAAACAGATTGAAGAAAAAACAGCGGAACAGGGTAGAGCCAAAAAAAGGAAGGATAGAGCGGAAGCCCAGCAAAAGGTAGTACAAGCGGTGGCCAATGTCGCTTTGGGGGTGACCAAGGCGTGGTCGTATGGTCCTATACTTGGTCCGGCTATGGCTGCATTGGTAGCGATAATGGGGGGTATACAGGTGGCAACCTTGACTAAACAACTCTCCAAGATGGAAG
>JAWQRP010003295.1:0-13633 GCA_033557875.1 Quadriops clusia | reverse complement strand
CAAAGAAACGACCGCATATGGCAAAGAAAAAGATTTTGTTTCATCAAGACAACGCACCGTGTCACAAGTCAATCAAAACAATGGCAAAACTACATGAATTGAACTTCGAATTGCTCCCACATCCACCTATTCGCCAGATTTGGCTCCCAGCGATTACTGGCTGTTCGCAGACCTCAAAAAAATGCTCACCGGTAAGAAATATCGCTCGAATGCAGAGGTTATCGCTGAAACTGAGGCCTATTTTCAGGCTAAAGATAAATCTTTCTACAAAAGTGGTATTGAAATGTTAGAGCGGCGCTGGAATGATCGTTTGGCTCTTGACGGAGATTACGTTGATGAATAAAGCCAATTTTGAACAAAAAAAACGCGTTTTCTTTATTAGGCTCGGGACTTTTCAGCCCATGTGTTAACATAAAAAAAGTTTATTATTACTTTTTAATTGCCTAATT
Source organism: Quadriops clusia (assembly GCA_033557875.1). Classification (NCBI taxonomy): domain Eukaryota; kingdom Metazoa; phylum Arthropoda; class Insecta; order Coleoptera; family Hydrophilidae; genus Quadriops; species Quadriops clusia. The sequence goes on along the minus strand of JAWQRP010003295.1, from coordinate 13,184 downwards.
TTTAATGTGATTCTTAATAATGTATCGGAGGAGATATTATATAAACGAATGAAACTATGTTCACATTATTATGTCTTCAAAACAGGGACAGAAAAGAACACACTATACTAGATATAGACCGGTAAATTGGAGATTGAAATTGTTCGAAAAACGCAGAGAACTTTAGAGAGTATTTAAACAGACATGGCTTTATTCCAACACGTCAATTTTAGAAAACACTATCCACCTATCCATTAACTGCTAAGAACTATAAAATAATGGTAGCTACTGGTTATGAGGTCAAAAAATATAATAAGTTACTACAACCTTTTTAGATATATCAAAGGCGTTCGATAAAGTTTAGAAGGAGGGATTAAAATACAAAGCGAAAACTCCCTTGATGTCATCAACAACAAAGAAATTACTTGTCGGGCATTTAATTTTTCTCCGAGTGTACATGTGCGCCAGATTGTCATGGAGTAATCATATAAAATTAAATATACGCAAAGCTGAAAACAGATTATTATATCTTGCTGTATAAGTCGCTACTTAGATAACTGCTCACCTAAACTTGTCCCATTTGGGGCACAATATTAAAAATAAATATCAACATGATGCAATATTCCTAAACAAACTTTCGTGTACCGCTATTAATTCTCTGTGATTCTGCGATACGAAGAAATTCACAGGGAACTTTAAATTGACGCTATCGAAACCTTTTCAGCAGCACAGTTTATTATAAACGAAAACAACATAATATATGGTGTAAATATATTCACGGATTAAGTGTAAACTATATCAGGGCCTAACCTAAACTCAAAGTGGCAATGTTTGAAGGAATAAAATTCAAATAGCTATAAAAATTTCTAATTATTAAACTTGATTTATTTAATTAAATAAAAATATACACTGTTGATTTTGATACTTCAATGAATAAAATGAGTTACGTCAAAACTATTTGAAATTAATACGAGTTTAGCAAAATTCAGAAGTGATAAGTATATCATCGTTTCATTGCTACGTAGGCTTGAAGTAACTCGATTGGAAACAAGTAGGTACTAACAAGGGTGGAATAATTTCATAAACTAAGCAACTTTTGTTTGGCACTTTTGTGTTCCATTGTAACTTGATACAAACCTTTTTGCCGGATTTTTTGCCCCTCGTCCACGGATTAAACTTTAAAAAACCCAAAGATAAACGAATGTTTGGAAGAGCTCATTTACTTATAGGATGTTTCTCACTTGCTTCCTCTCGTTTATTATAATTCATACATAGGACGAAATAAATTTGAACCCCAGCCCAGCTATTACTTAAGAGGACTTTTATTTAAGTATGACAAAAATGTGGTCGAAACGGGGGCTTTGTGCGGCTCTCATCCCTCTCTCCTCGACGGGCTATCCATCACGCAGACGTGGTTGATTAGTCGACTGGCTGCGAAGGGATGGAGATACCTACTACCCTTAATAGACCTTGAGCCATAAGTTCGACCGCGATAGCGAGTAGATTGGCTCAAAGGATAGAGCGACCCGGATTATGGGATGGAAATTGTAACATATAACACTGCCACGGATCGCACACTGGGAGAGATCCTCGTGTAAAAAGGACGTAAACCGGGGCGTACTAAGGAAATTAACTCATTCAACTTCTGCTCGAGTGAAATCTGATGAAAAGTCTAATTTAATTTGTTGTATAAAATTTTAATGCCCCCGTTTTAAAGTTCGCTACACTGCCCGGAATCTTTTCGCCGGGTAATATAATGTAAATATGCGTGTTGCGAGCAAGGCAAACAGTAAAAAAGGCATTTTTGCCCCCGCGCTTTCCTTTAATGGAATACAAACAAAAATATGTTCTCCCTTGTCCGGGGGAAGAATTCAAACGCGAATTTTGAGGTCGCAATTAGAGAGGATATTTGCGTCCTACTTGTGTTTTCCCATCACCACTTGTATTTTCCGACACGGTTTGTATTTTTCAACGCGAAAACGTAATTAGCCCCCCTTTTCGGGATTTATTCCCTCCTCCCCCATAATACACGAGTTGATGGCTTTATGCCACTGAAAAATATGTAATTTTAATTTTTATGAGGCGAGGCCCCTTAAAAGCCAAACGCCCGAATAAAAACCGGATGGATGTGCTTTTTTAAGAGAAAAAGAGGGCATTATTATAGAATATAAATCCGGTGTGCCAGGAATTCACACATTTTCGTTCCCTTATAGCCCGAAGCCATTTTCTCGAAATTATCATAAAATATTCACTAGGGAAACTATATTACGTCTTGGATGAGTTACGTCGCCACGACCATTTCTATAAATCAATGGTTTTGGAGTTGAAATCGCAGATAGGGATGAATTTTCTCAAGAGGTCGATGGTGTGAAGAGTTAGAACGGTATTATGCTCATAAAAACGTACTTATTTATATTTTTATATATATTTAATTTATTTGCCGTTTTATTCATCCCTACCGGCGATTATATTCGCCATGAAAAATTACAAATGTGCACAAACTTACGAACAATGCTCCAATTGTGTTCCTAAATAAAATAATTTCATAAAACGCCGAGTAAATTGAAAGAATGTTCTCTTTTTTCCACGAAAGTCTCGTTAATATTCCCCTCGTGTAAGATACAATAGGAAAGTAACTTATATCTCAGCTATAGGCCTTTCTTGGCGGAGCATTTTTGGCCCCCAGCAAGGGGTGAAATTATATTTGTGGCTATAGTATCCTTCCTTTATGCTTTTTTCGCCGTTGTAGGAGCTATTTAATGTTCTTGTTATGTACCCATCCACTTCCTAACGCCCCTTTTCCTTTTATACACTCCTTTTTATCGATTGGGGTGCTTTAGGGCCCTAAACGCGGAATAAACAAACAGCGGGCCGGAATTGCCGCAATTTCGACAATAATCGCCGCTATTAGGGTGCTATGATTAAATGAGTTCTTAAATCTGAAGAGTACACAAAAGAATAAACTACTCGCGCTCTTTGTTTCAGGTGTTCCGGAGGGCAAACCGGAAATGGTGATTGAAAAGGATTCCCATGAAATTGGATATCCGGTCCGGGGAAATTGCACTTCTCCTCCTTCTTACCCGCCTATGAATTTAACGTGGTATTTGAATGGAAGAAAGGTAAGACTGCAGGAAGGTACCTATGATTATATGACCATCTTAAAACTAGCAGGCAAAAACATATTTGCGCATAGAGAATGACTTGATAATTGAGCTAATTAGTAGTTGATTTGAAATAATCAATCTAGATTTGATATTTTGATCTATGCAGTCTATAACCATGTATATTCAGGGGTATAATTTCTTGTCCATTCTGTTGTTATTAAATTCAAATTTATAGTGCGATTATGTTTGTCACATTAATTGTAGCATAACTTGCTAGCTCTGCTAAAATTCAACCAAACAATAATTAATCGGAAGCCAAAATAAATGGACACATGTTTACGGAATCACGATATAATTTCATGTTTTTCCTTTTGAAGCAGTGAAAGCATTCGGATATTTACAGGTTGTGTTTGAAAATACTTAATTATCAGTAACCTATAACCGCAAATTTGTAAATATTTACTAGAGTGTTGTTTACAAAAAACATATATTTTGGTTATATTCGTCCATGCGTATTATTGGTAAAGAGAGAATAAGGTTATACTGGCCACAGAAATATCAAAAATATACCGGCTTCGTTGTTTATGTTTTTTATATTATTAATTTAGAAAAGCAGTAGTGGCTGCGTAGGCCGAAGTGTATTTATTAGTGGACCTGATGAGAATGAATGGCAGCAGATCCAATATATCCCATCGGAGACCAGCCCTCACAATTTTAATCCGACATAGTGAGCATTATGTGGTTTTATCATCGGGGGTTGTCACCAGGATTACGCCACCAGAATACAGACAACGATGGAACTACACTTCGAATGACAATACCACGCGACGATTTATCATCTCAAGGACCCTCCGCCCCACAACACAAAAATACTCCACTAACAACAAATAACGTTTCATTCATTTTCCAAGGGCGGTTTATTTGCTCTTTGTGTATGGAGAGCATTTATGTTTGCCATACAATTTAATCACGAATTAATTACGTTTTGATAAACGTTTTTCTACTGCCAACTGTTATAAGTATACAAATTAGGAAATTAAATACTTTGCGTTCATATATTTAGCTTAAATCCAATAAGTAGGTATAGAAAGTTTGGAAAATAAAATGTTGCTAGAAAGGGTGCAGAAATTTCATGTTTTCCTTTCCTCCTCCACATTATATCTTCTCTGACACATACTTTTTCACGTTATTAATATGAGAAAAGTTGGAGAAGTGTAAATATAATATTCAATTTTCGTGTTCCGCGTCAAATCCCAGAGTTTTCGCATTTCTTGTGCATATCTTTGGATCGGAGCGTGACTCTAATTTTTATGGGGAAGATCTTTCAAGTTCTTGCAGTGTCAGAGGCAGAAGCTGCGCCCTCCAAACGTGACTTCATTATTGCCACCGCAGGCGAGGAACGTTCTTCTCGCCTCTCCCGACTTCGCACTTTCTTACATATGTGTTTATTAGTTTAAAGAAAATTAGAAAGCGGCAGACGCGTCGCTTTTACTTTGCGACGACGCTCGACGCAAAGTGCCTCCCTCTGGGACATCTGGATATCAAAGCTTTGTCTTAAAAATTTAATGTGACATATTTCCGAATTTACACCTACACGAGTGTTAGCCGAGCCGCTCTTCTAAAGGCTGCAAAAGTTGAAGACCACTGGAGAATGTTGAAACGTAATGAACTCTTCTTCCACACACGTAGTTAAGTTCAACCTCAGCCCTTTTCAATAGGATGGCCCAGATACGGCACGTTCTCAAATTAAAATTTCCAACGTACACTTAAACGTCCCTGACGCCGTTCTCAAGGTTTGAAAGTTTTATAAATCGTCCACCTGCTTTAAACTCTAAACTAGACGTGCCGCTCTTATTTATTTACGTCTTCACTCGGACCAGCCCCTTCTCTTCCCATGAAAGCATACTTTATTAAAAGCATCCTGTATAGATTTAAATAAAATCTCGCCCGGAATCTGAAAGGATAACTCTAGCCTTGTTCCGTTTCGGAGGATATACTCGAAATAAAAGTAAGGTAGGTCTTTTGAAAGCCAAAAACAAAGGAAAGGATACGTGGTCGGAATCCAAGAAAGAATAAAGCTGCATTTGTGTCACAAAGGCTCGGTTTGAGACGTTAGGGCCGGGGATACAGAATAGTTGGCTATAAATATGTATATTGTCTATGTGATTTAATGTAAGCGTGCATATAACTTCCTTTTGGTTTGCAACAAATAAGTGTAAGACTAAAAATTGTATTCTCCCGTTGCAGGTCAACGAAAGTTTTCTAGCCCACATAGTGGATCCCAACTCAGGAACTGAAGGGAAGAGGAGACCCGTTATTACCATTGCTGGCCTCGAGCTAGAAATTGATGGAAATACTTTCCAAGCAGGGAAAGCAAGACTGCGTTGCGTTGCGGAGATTTTTAGTATTTACCGGGATTCCGTAGATCTCATCATAGAGGAGGAAAGGCCTCAACCGTACTCAGTATTAGGAACTATTGGTGCGTCGTCAGGTAAGAATTCATCAAGAGTTCAATTGAGATAAATTCAGATTGCTGTTAATGCAAATACTACGGGGAAGACTTTTAAAATAGGGGCATAAATCAGTTGTCGCGTACTCGCTGGCCCTCGCTAAACTTGAGAAAACCAACCAACCCCATTTTTAACGCTAGTTTTTCAAAGACCTTGCAAATGTATTGTCCTATTTTACAAGTCATTCCGAAAATAGCGGATATTTTTCAACTTGTTCGCAACGGTCGATTTCTTAAACTGCGCAATCTAGTTTACATCTTCACACACACAACCTATCTTTTCATTTCTTAGTTAGTAATTCAAGATACAAAAACGAGGTACATATTTCTTAAAACTTGCATAAACCTTGTACTCTTTGAACTTACTTTTCTAAACAATACACTTATTCGTCTTTCCACGGGGAAGCGGCGTTTAAACACATTTAATATCAAAAGCATGTGGCTTTGGTTTAATGTGGAATTTCCATACCAAAATTCTTGCTACAAGCTTCCGATGTCGCGCAACTGGGACGGCATTCCTTAAAAATTAAACTTCGGTCCAAGCGAAATTCAAATTATTAATATTTCTCCTCCGCTGCTTTCCTGAGATTAAAAACATCGAGGCAGATTTTTTCCTAAACACAACTGGGATTTTCTTCTGTCACATTTATGGAAGTGTTTACTGTTTACATCGGAGGGCTTAATGAGCCAATTAGCCCAAAACGCGGCACAGCTAGTTCCTCATATATTTGTGTCAAATATCCAAAACTGCCATTTCGTCCTCTTCCAATTAAATTAATCGAACAGTAATAATTCTTGATGGCGGGCCAATGGATCGAGGTCAGCCCCGCGCTGAATTTCGGAAAATCGGAATTTCCACGCAAATTCCTTACGGACGTAAAATCGATATTAATGTTACGTCCGCCTATAAAATTGGCTCTTGATTTGACATATTCGCCATAACTCGACGGTTATTACATACGTTTTGAATAACGTTCTGAGTTATGTTATCTGCGTTTTGGAGTAACACAGAAAGAGAGAGGGGGGACTATCATAAAACTGTATTTCCCGAGGTTTATTTGTGATTTTTATTGTTAAGGCAACTGAAATTAATCAGGAATACACTGAAACATGTTTAAAGGATCACCAAATGTATGATTGAAGATAATTGAATGAAATCTAACATCGAACAATATGGTTTTATCGAATTTCATATTTTTCTTATCAAAATTTCATGCATATAAAAAGGCAAATGTGCAGTGAAAATATTGTGACGGTCGTCTAGACGACCGGCTAAAAAATCTAATAATAACGTAACCTAAAAGTAAAAGTAAGGGAATTAATCACGAGGGGGAATCAAGTTAATAGTCCCTACATATCAAGAATGGAAGTTAAAGCTCCTTTCACGTTTGACAAAGCTGCTGCTGTCTTTCCTAACCAGCAGATGTATTGGTTTAGTCCCCATGGGAAATCATCTTCATTTTTGTCTTCAGAGGGCGATTCACATAGCGAATGCATAGAATAATTGAATTTCTTTGATATAACTCCTTCAAATGGCTAGCTTTGTTCTGTCTAGCATATTTCTATGCAACACGCGCGGTTTTTTTTGTTTGGAGAGCTGCTTGAAATTCTCATCTGGAGCGATACATCGGGAACACAGAAACAGAACCGCGCAAGAATTTAATCGCATAAAAAGTCTCGTGTCCGGAATGGGATAAAAATGGAATCTTGCGTCGAATATTTCTTTCCAAAGGGCGCTGCGGAAAGCCGGGAAAAAGAACTCTGACCGACATAAAAATGGACTTTTCCCCGTTTTTCTAATGGCCTTCGGAGTATCAGTATACTATCGATTTTTTACGCCCATCAAATTTCTTCTTTGAAAACAGCATATTCCCTAGTTGCGAATATTTGTACCCTCTAAGTGCGTAGTATTACTTTCATCCGCCTAATGGCTTTGACCACGTACCGTTCTACCCTTATCTTCACACTTCATTAACACTTTATCCCATAGCACGGGACTCCAGCAACAATATTCCGGGAAACAAAAAAATATAATAAACACTTGTTTGTATCAGGAATCCTGAGAGAATTCCAATGGCGAGGACGGAGATAAACAAGAATGGGATTCCGGTGAATAAGTAAAATGGCCCGGTCCGCGCTCCTCAGATAATGATTATAAAGTGCTCCACTTTATGTGCTCTTAGCACCAGCCACTCTGTCTTTAAATGTCCAAAGACATTATGTCCCGCTGTTTTATTACGGATTGCTAAAAACGAAAAAAACCTGTGTCTGCGTCTGAACTGCTTTTCATCTTTCTACAACTTCGTTTTTTACCACATTTTCTATATTATATATTTATTACTTTTGATTGTTACAGGTTCTGCACTGTTCCAAAACATCATCCTGCTGAAGGCGCAATTATTCATGCTGTTTTTCACGCGGTAACAATAAACTTACACCTCCCGGGAAATAATTTTAAATACAATCAATTTCTGTATATAGTTACAATTAATAGTTACTTCTTGTAAATATACTTACATGATGACTGGTTTTAGTTATAATTTAAAAAGTAACTTTAAAGAACAAAAGGTAAAAATAATCGTTAAGGCGCGATATGCATCTAGACTCCTACTAATTTAAATAATAACGAATATAATAAAATAAATATAAAATAAATTTTTTACCCTATTTCTAAACGAATCAAAAATAAAGAAGTAAAAAAACGATGACTCTCAGAGTAGGGGCTCAAGTAGATGTAATATATACTTCTTGTACATTTTACGTTTTATTTACTAAAAATGTTGTAACAATTACACAACAATTTGATCTAATTGTAAGTTAATTTTAGATTTTGTGAAATTTCTTAATTATTGTAAGTTGTTTCATAACTAATTGTGATTCTGTTGGCATCGTTAAATTGTATTATTTGTATTATATTTTTGGGAAGGGTACTATATTGTGATACTTTTGTGCGTATGAACTGTGTAAATATGAGTCGACAGAGATTTAGGGAAAGTTATGGATTAAACAAATATTTATAAGTGTAAAATAGGGCGAAATTACATCAAAAGTAGAAGAAACCTATTATGATATGTGTATAGGGTTACGTCGTATTAAGCTTGAAAAACTTTTTGTATATAATAGTAAAAAAATGACAAACAAAAAAATTAGACGTTCGTTGACGTTGAGAGTGAAGAACTACGAACTTAATGGAAATGTGGAATACAAATGGGATGTTTAGTACATATTTACATAAATTTACATACTTACATACTATAAATACATTACGTATTATGGAGACAGCTTATTTCTTGAACTTGAAATAAGTACGTAAATAAAATAAAGTGAAGAAAATCAATTTATTGTTGTATAAAAACTAACGATGAGGAATATTTGTTACCCTATGTAAAACCTGATGAGCTAATATTATAATGATGATATGAGTAAATAAATAAATTATTGTTAATACACTGCGTTTCATTTTGTAAATATGCACGTCTGCATGAAACCAATTGTGGAAGTAATATCATAATTTAATGTGAATAAAGCACCGCATACGTTGCAGTATTTCCTCCTTCTCATGATTTTATTATTACAACGTATAATCACCCCTATCTGGTACCATAGAACTAGCCCCGACCGGAAATCATATGCACTTCCGACGATGTTGGTTAACTTTGGCTTTAGTGCTCGCTTTCCGCCCTAATTAATGTCATCAGCTTACTTATTGTTGATCCTCCGTCCTTAATTAACTTAAATGTGTTAGTGTTGCCCGGAATTTAATTCGGAAACTCCGAAAACTGTTGAGGTTCAGTTCCAATAAAGATCGATATTATCCTTCATGTCCGTTCCAATGAGAGGGATACCATATCTGGGAAATTTATAAGTGGGTATATAAACAAAAATTAATAAACACATACGATATTTTACGGACGTGAGATGTAATCCAGATAGAAGAGGACCTTCGTATCTTTTTTATAGAATAAGTTTTGCCTTTAATTTTATTAATTACGTCGATGCATATTCATGCACTTGATTAACTTACAACGTCCTTTCAGGATTTTCATTAACCTGCGCCTCAAGGACTGCAACTTAATTAATGCCCTGTCAGTTCGTGTCCTGTCTATCTTTAGCGGCATTAGTAAAGTCGTGACTTAGCATTTGAGGTGCTTCCTCTTTTATTATCGAATTATGTAAGGTAGCAAAAGAGGATTTGTCCTTTCTCATTCCGCCCCGATTTTGTTTCCTTTTTTTCGCCATTTCACGTCGAAACTTTAGCCCATCGGTTTTTCAAACTTTTTCCAACCGCACTCAATCCATTAAGTTTTTCCCAGAGACAGAGTCCGTCGAAACGTCGCGAATTCCGTCATTGATCGGCTGATTGCATTTTCCAGAAGGGAGATAATTGAAATTGTGCAAAAAGCGGGGTACGACTGGAGAGACAGAAGGCATCACCGGAGTCCCGGAGTCGCCCGGAATAATTGCCAAGATAGCAGTGTCACCGCGCTGTGGCGCTGGTGGCGGGCGGCGCGCCTGATTGACAAAATTAATTACGAAAGTATTCCAGACATTTGTAACAGTTTGTATTTTACGGTAGCTGAATAGTTAATTGTTGGCGAATTAGCAAACTTGGAGAATTTCACAGGTGACAAGAGATGTAAAGGCAAGTTTATGGAACCTGTTTGTGACGGCCCGTTTAACTTTTGTGTGCCCGGAATGTTGCCCGGAATTTGCGTCCCGCTGAGGACGGTCGCGCGACGGCCGACCAACGTACAACGAGAAAATTTATTTTATTCCATCCACACATAGGCCTTTATTAATTTTAGGGACATTTCTATGTGCACTTGAGAATTTTCCCTTTGAAATTCCAAGGTAAATTGCGTACTTTAGCTCTATAGATTATTTTGTTATAAGTGAATAAAGACATCTCTCTACGTTTATGTACCTATCTCCTTTACTCATGTTTCCCAATCTCGCTAACCCCTTCTATTTCAGCAGTTTGTCCGGAATTCATCGCCATTACCGTGAATCTTTTCGCCTAGTAGGCCGGTGTAGCCTCCACTCGGTCATGTATCTCAGTCGGCTTGTCGGTGGCGAATTATTGTCCCCTCTTGGGCTATTTGCTGTTAACGCGGCCTCGAATCCGCGATCTATAGCCCCGTCAGATGTGGAGGACAAAGAGCCAAATCGAATGAAAAATTTCGCCCAGGAAAGTTACCGTGAAAAAGTTTGTTTCTTATATTTTGAATTCCATAATTCAACATTTTCTGCTACATTCGTGCATCTAAGACTTATATTTGTGGGTATGTATTCCTTGGAAATGACAGAATATTTAGAAATTCTTTTATTTCGTGTGTTTTTTTGATGTATCAATTATTTAAAGTACTTCGTTACGAACCCATTTATATTAAATTGTCTTAAAAATAATTTTGGCGTCTACATATTACGGAAAGTTGAATTTTGTTTCTATCTTCAGTGAAAAGAATTATAACGAAGGCGGTTTGTATTGCGTTCGTGTTTAACGTAAAAGTTGTCAGGTACATTGTGACATTTGAGAACTGGTGCTCTTGCTATGTTCAAGCTGCGTTGAATTTAATCCTGTTTCGGTCTGAGTTAAAATACGTAACTGGTTTAATCTCAGTTTTTCTTCACAACAATTTTATAGCTGTCGAAATGCCATAAAACATTTTTCACGACATGAAAAAGCGAAAAAGAAGATCTACTACAAAATATAGAAGACGTTTATAACATCTTCTTTATTTGTATTAAAATCATAATTTGATTTTAAAAAAATGGCTAGAATCAATTATTATACAAGTTTTCATGAATTTCAATTGGATAAATATATTGATACGTCGTCGGTGGGAATTTAAATTTTAAATAACTAAATTCTAAACATGTCAGACATACAAAATATGTGGAATATAATGTCTATGTTACTGTCAAAGTAATAAATGCGGTTAATATTAATAATTACCGGTTAGTATTAATAATAACCTCCACAATTCGTAAATGAAATAAATAAGCAGAGAATAATCAAGTTGAACAGTTATTATTAATAATTTATTAACGTATTTGTTTATTATTAATCATTTCTTAATTTATTTGGTAAAAGTAATAAGACATCGTTATTTGTATTATATGACTTTATTTATTAATGAATTTTATTATAATTGGGTTAAACTAAACTAAGTTTCTAAAATTATTGAAATAATTGGAATCTTAGCAGTTAACTGTTGTCGTGCGGTCTCTCAGACGCGAGGTTCTGTGAAAATTATTAGATCACTCATATGCCGAAATGATAGATGCTTGCGCGTTTCCGGAGTTTCAAGTTTCGTTGTGTAATTACAGTTGCAGAAGACAGTTTTGCGATATCTGGTTTTGAGGTAAGTGAATGAGATGTAAAATTTGACCGCGGTCTCACAAACTGTACCACAGTGCTAACGTATCGTTGTGCAGGGTCACCAACATCGTGTTGCAATTAGTTTAAAACTTGTTTCATTCATTGTTTTTATGTTTTTTTTTAGTTTAAATCTAATATTGTTTATAAATACTCACCCCATATTCGCCTGGACCAACAGGTAGATACACAAAAACTGTTGAAGTCACAGTTTTAAATTTTGAAGATAATGATCCGGTTGACATTTTTGAAGATGTTTTACACAGTAAAACAACAATATGTATGTTTGCAATGTACAAGAAAATTATGCGAGAATTGTTATTATTTTTATGTAATTTTAAGCTTTGCCATTTTTTGTTGTATGTGAAACCTATTTTTTGGATATTGTTTGCTTTATACATTATTATTATTTAGGAATAATAACTAATTTTTTTATATTTGAATAAGTTAATTTTAAGTTTTTGACTGTTTACTTACTACACGTATGAATTAACAAGTCTGAATTGCACTGTGCTCTACTTTATTCACCATAGGAAGAAAATATACTCTATTTTCAGTACTTTTTTATATTATTACAATAATAAATTAGAAGAAAATGTGTGATACAAGTTGGCATGACACCAGATAAGTGTTAAAACTAATACTAATTATTTATTTTTGCAAAATCGAGATTAATATTTTGAATTACAAAGAATATGCAAGTTTTTACATTTGCAGCGGTTGGAGTTACATACCATTGTACAGGTAAAGAAATATTAAATGTCACGAATTTGCTTTCGCGCAATACAGAGTTAGAGGCGTTCACAGTCTATCGTAGACTGTGTTTAAGGCATTTGAGACTGGCATTCTACGTTGAGACGTCCCTCAAGGCAGATGTATTCATTATTGTATCAATAAACGTATAAATAAACATATACGTTTAGCCATGAAAGTGAGTCGCGCACATGCATTAGCAATGGCTCGGCTCTCTGCGCGAAAGGAACAGCTCGATATATAGAGGGGAAGAGAAGATGGGCAAGTAAGAGTTCCCTTGGCCGTTTGGTTTTAAGGCTTGTAGCGTTAGCTAGTGGTAGATGTTAAACCGAAGACCCTGCGTTCGTTTCCCACCAGCATTTCTAATCATATAAACAAATGTTACGGAATATTAACTATTTACAATATTTAATATATCTACTTTGTGAAATTTATTTATTTATTATAAAAATATGTAAGG
>JAWQRP010003294.1:0-13633 GCA_033557875.1 Quadriops clusia | reverse complement strand
TTGTGTATCAATTAATTCCATTTTCCGGTCAAGCATCTGTTCGTGTTTTGTCACTTTGTTTTTCTTCCTTTTAACTTTTGGATGTTCGGCATCTATTGTTGTCGATTGAGTGTTAGTGGAATTTTGAAAACGACGTATCGAGGTCTTTTTAAAATTGGTAAATTTTCAGTTTTCAATTGTAGCACTTCATAATCTAAATTTTGTATGTCAATTTCAGGCTCTGAATTTGGACATGCTGTGATAAAAAGTTTTAGTATGAAATTTTAAAAAATAATACCAAATATTTAATATTCTTGGGGAATTTAGGTCTGTATTCAAAGAAATTCTTCCTTTTTCCTAGTTTCACATTACTTACTAGGAAAATGGAAGAAATTGATAAGAATGGTCAGGAAGTAAACAAAATTTAAATATTAAAAAATAATATTTGTAAGACGTACCTTCTTCTATATCAATAGTAGCTTGTTGCAAAAAGTTGTCATCAAAAACATTTTGAGCTGCCTTATTTTCCTCAATTTCTATACTTCGCTTATACCTGAACTGTAAGACTGGCCCTAAGTAAATTATAAACAACTTACTAAATAATATCTAGATAAGTAAATAATAAGTAGATAAGTAAAAAATAAGTAGATAAAAAAAAATAAGTAGATAAGTAAAAAATAAGTAGATAAGTAAAAAATAAGTAGATAAGTAAAAAATAAATAGATAAGTAAAAAATAAGCAGATAAGTAAATAACTAGTAGATAAGTAAATAGTAAATAAACTAATAATCAATTTACATTTTAGATACGCAAATACACAGCTCAGAAAACAACGAACCATTTTATGAATGCAATTCCTGTTACAAACAATACAGACATAAAAGGACCTTAACGGCACATCAAAAAGGCGAATGTGGACAAAACAACGTTGTCTTTTGTTCAGAGAAGAATTGCAAATATGCGGGAAAATCCAAACGTCGTCTGCAAGTTCATCTTCTCAATAAGCACAAAATTTCGATATCCATTCATTCGTTGAAGTTAACCGAATGTGTCAATATGCAAAAAAAAATAAATTTGGAAAACGTAGAAGATACTTAATAATTTTTTTTTTGATAATGTCAATATTATGTTAGTATCATGTGATTATTACATTACTGTTACATTATTATTATTATTATTATTATTCTTATTATTATTAAAGGTATTTTTTGTTAATCCTTTTTTCTTATATGTACTTTAGACTCTATTTTGTTTCAATAAAATTATTATACTATTTTTAATTTAATTTAATTTAAATTATTATTTCTAGGCCAACTTTCCTACTTCATGATGGACAAAACGGAGAAGAATTTCTACTGTGAAGTGTGCAATCGAGGCTATAAATATTTGGGCAATTTGAAATCCCACCAAAAACATGAATGCGGAAAGGATCCAGAATATTTGTGCTCGGTAGAAAACTGTAATTATAGAGGCAAGACGAAGCGCCATCTAGGAGCCCATTTGCAGAACAAGCACGGGGTTCGTACCTCGACTAAATTGTTGCAGCCACAGCACCCCATGATCGATCATGATTTTCACAATAATGTTTTGTAGCAGATCGGAAGTAATATATGATGAATAATAAAAATGATTATAATTTATTAATTATAACAGAATAACTTAAATAAAATGTTTGTAAGGAAACAAATTATTTCTAAATACTATTTATATAAACATATATCTATTTATATAGACATATATCTATTTATATAAACATATATCTATTTATTTCTAAACTTAATTATTGATTTTTTTTTTGACAATACTCTTTATTTTATTTGTTTTTGAAATATTTTTAATTTGCTACTTATCAGTTTGGTTGGTTGGTCGTTCTTTTAAATATAAGGTAGGTAATCGAAATAATTTTTTCTCTACAATTTATTTCAGATATGAAACCAAAAGAGAAATATGTATGCAACAAATGTAAGAAAGACTATATTTACAAAAGCAATTTGACAATACATTCGAAGATATGTGGAATACCATCGAAGAAGTTTGTTTGTTCGTATCATGGATGCCACTATAAAGCAAATTTTGAGTTCAAGATGACCCAACATTTACTGAATAAGCATGGGGTTCAATGGTGCAAGCCGAATAAAAATAAACATCGATTGTAAAACAAATAATAATTTATTTACTTATTATAATTTATTTCCCTACTTAAAAAAATCATCTTTTTGCTTGACAACAGTTTTTTTGAAAAAAAAATTATCGTTTGTATTCTTTCATTTTAGAGATTTAGGTATATCTTAGCGTCAGGTTTTCTACTATATACGTTATTGAAAAGTATTTTTGTTTAAATCCCCTATACCCTACTTTTTTGTTGATTTTTATTTCTATATCCTGAGGATCTCATTGTTAACACAACATATGCGATATATTTACGATGAACGAGTATATCTCTATACGAATCGTCCCACTGTGCGTCCGTCGCACAGTGGGCTGCTAGCAAGAAAACGTGGCCAAAATAGTAAAATGTAATTTATGAATTCGCAAACATATTATGACGTGTTTTAAAGGCTTTTAAGGTATGAGTTTGATTTTTTAATTAATTTAGGTTAGAGCAAAAAAATTATAAACAAATTTTATTGCATAAATGTTTACTTGCACCATCAAATTAAAAAGCAGCAAAATTAGTAATAATATTACTATATTTTGTCAATGTGAATATTATTATAGATTTATTACTGTTATTATTATTACTATTCATATTATTTTTATTGTATTGTTCATGTATCGTTATTGCAATAAAACAAATTTTGTGCATTAAATAACAGAAATCACAAGTGCGTATTATTATTAATATTATTATTATTATTATTATTATTATTATTTTATACCTTCCATTATACTAATATGTTAATTTAACCCAATATGCTTTTTTATTTTTCTTGTTAGTTAGATTTTTTTATAATACTTATTTATCCTTTATTTTTTTTATATAAATAAAAGAAAACTGACTTAAATGTTCTTTTATTTTTCAGAAGAAGAACCGGCCCCAGAAAAAAAATTCATTTGCGCCCTTTGCAACAAAGGATACATGCAAAAGATTAATTTAAAATTACACGTTCAAAGATGCGGTAAAGTCCTCAAAAAAATTGCTTGTTCTTTCTCCAATTGTAATTACAAATCTGAGGTTGACTATCTAATGGTCAAACATTTAAAGGCTCGACATGGGATCCGAGTGTATAAGCCGAAGAAATAAATCGGATACAAAGTTTTGTTTTGTCCTTATGTTATTATTTACTGACTTGCTTTTTTCCTCTTTTTATTTGGGGTTTTCATTTGAAATGAGGAATGAAAGTTTTTTATTGTATATGTATATATACAAAAAACTATAGTTGTAATAAATATTTGTAGAACTAAATGTGTTTTAAATGCGTTAACATTAAATGAATTAAATAAAATAAACCACGAGAACTTATTATTATGTATTATTTTTCATTAAATCTAACGATGTGTTATTTATAAATTAATTACATTTGACTTAATTAAATAACAATATTATCTCACTGCAATTGTTTTTTCTTGAATAATTTTTTTTTCTTGATAATTTTTTATTAATAATTTTTTATTAATAATTATTTATTAATAATTTTTTATTAATAATTTTTTATTAATAATTTTTTATTAATAATTTTTTATTAATAATGTTTTATTAATAATGTCTTATTAATAATTTTTTATTAATAATTTTTTATTAATAATGTTTTATTAATAATTTTTTATTAATAATTTTTTCTTAATAATTTTCTCTTAATTATTTTTTCTTAATAATGTTTTATTTTATAATATTTTTTCTTGTATAATAATTTATTCCTTTATTTGTAGATCTGCTCGAGCAACAGCTCCAGCAACAAAAGAAGTATTATTGCAACAAATGCCACCGAGGGTACAAATACTTGCAGAATATGAAGGCCCACCAAAAATATGAATGTGGGAAGGACCCACAATTTGTTTGCTCGATTCCTGATTGCAATTATCGAGGAAAATTGAAGCGAAACTACCAATATCACATGTTAAACAAACACAAGTTAATTGTTAAATAGTTGCAATAGTACAGTTTAGTTGCAAAAGTACAGTTTAGTTGCAATAGTACAGTTTAGTTGCAATAGTACAGTTTAATTGCAATAGTACAGTTTACTTGCCATAGTACAGTTTAATTCAAAATTAGTAGTGCATTAAGTTGAAAATTAGATGATTTTGTCAAATATGTATCTTGTACAAAAATTAATTATCTAGGTATCTAATTCTAAATGAATTATAATTTATTAATGCATTATAGTTTTATTTAGTAGTTATGGTTTTAATTTGAGCTTTCCATTCATCTACTTCCATCTTTATTATTTTATTTATTAATTTATAACAGAATCAAGCATATAGATAAAAGTCTTTACTAAAAATTTAAATCTTCATATTAACCATTTAGTTACTTGATATCTTCATATTAACCATTTAGTTACTTCCTAATGAAATAATAATTTGTTCCATTAATGACAAACTTCTTCTGGCATTTTTTTTCAAAGGTGTTTCTAATAAACAATCAACAAGTCACAGACAAATATAACAAATTTAATAAATATAACAAATTTAATAAATATAACAAATTTAATAAACATAACAATTGTAAATAAACATAACAATTGTAAATAAACATAACAATTGTAAATAAATACTTTTTTATGTTAATAAAATTTTATTTTTAGGTTTTAACCAAGCGGACATGAGGAACGATATGGAAAAGCGATATTTCTGTGGGGTTTGCCATCGAGGCTACAAATATTCGAGGAATTTAAGTTCTCATAAAAAGTACCAATGTGGGCAAGCGCCACAATTTCCTTGTACAGTGGAACGTTGCACTTATCAAGGAAAAACGAAGGCTCATCTTAAGTCTCATATCATCAACAAACATCGGATTGACTTCTCACAATTTGAGAAAATGCATAAGGGTCTTAGTTGTTCCTTTTGAAATTACGAGAAGAGAAATTAATTTTCCTTGGAGTTTTGTACTTGTTTCTGTTTGGGTTATTATGTGGGTTATGTTCATGCGAGAATCAGGATTAAATTTAGTTGTAAAAATTAGTTATATTGCATTAATATGTTTATATTACGTTAATATGTTTATGTACTTAATATATTTATGTATTTAATATGTTTATGTATCTAATATGTTTATGTATCTAATATGTTTATGTATTTAATATGTTTATGTATTTAATATGTTTATGTATTTAATATGTTTATGTACTTAATATGTGTATGTACTTAATATGTTTATGTACTTAATATGTTTATGTATTTAATATGTTTATGTACTTAATATGTTTATGTATTTAATATGTTCATGTAATTAATATGTTTACGTACTTAATATATAATTTAAGAAATCAAAAACTCTTCAATTAGAATTATTAGAGCTAGTAGCAATCAAGTCTGTATTATTTGTTAACAAAAATTAATAATAATTTTCTTATAAAAAGACAAGTACATTTATTTTTTTCAAATCTGCCTGTCTTTCCAAACTTATTATCACACTATAATTAATTTAAGCTGTAAATGAATTTAACATAATTTAATTTATTAATGATGTATTATATTACTAAACGCATTTTTTGTATACAATAAGCAAATCAGTTCAGAAAGTACACTAACGATGATTTTTTTTAGCTTTTTTACAATTGAGAGAAGAAAGAAAATTCATTTGCAATCGATGCTATCGACGCTACAAACATATGGCCCACTTGAAAGCCCACCAAAGGTTCCAATGTGGCACAGAACCTCAATTTCCTTGCAGAGTCAAAGATTGTACTTATCGGGCAAGGACGAAAACTCATTTGAAGTCCCATTTGTTTTGCAAGCACAGATTCACGAAAGATGCGTTGAAAGGATTGATATAATCGATTTGTTGTGTTGTCTTTATTATTTTAAATATTATCAATAAGATGTTTTTATTATTAATACCTTATTATATTATTATATTTAATTAACATTAATAGTTCATTTTCACGAATAGTTCTTCATCATTAATAGTTCAGTATCATTAATAGTTCAGTATCATTAATAGTTCATTATCATTAATAGTTCATTATCATTAATAGTTCATTATCATTAATAGTTCATTATCATTAATAGTTCGTTATCATTAACACATCATTATTATTAACACATAATTATTTATTTAAAAGGTTTGGACATTGACAACATTGATCTTTAGCCAATTACATTTGTTAATTTATAATATGTACATTAAATTTTTTTTATATAAACGAGTTAATTTAATATATATAACAACAGCTTTTTAATATTATTTATTTTATTTTTTAGTAACGTTTTGAGATTTGCAGAAATATACAACGAATTTCTTGCTTCTACATATTTAACACAATCTGTTAAAATATGTTCGAAGGAGGGGATTTTGCAAGAAACTATAAAAGAAAAAGAAAGCAGCATTTTAGCCATTATAATCTTACAAAACCTTGTATGTTCAGTCAATAGGTATTTCTATTAAACTTGATTATTATTATTATTATTATTATTATTAATATTATTATTTAAACATAGTTATTATTGTTGTTAATGTACCGTTACATTAATACAATAATTGTACAACATTACTACATATATATTTAGTATCAATAAAACTATAAGTTGAATAAAAACATGAATGTATATACTTTTTGGATGTGGTAAATCAACCAAAAAAAAAATTAATCAACATCATAAACGAATAGTAACATTAATTTTGTTTTCAGGATTTGAATTTACATCGTCGTGGGATAAACTGTTCTTTTGTGATGTTTGCAATCGAGGATATAAGTATTTGAGGAATTTGAAATCGCACAAAAAGTACGAATGCATGCAAGAGCCTCAGTTTTCCTGTCCTATCGCCAATTGCCATCACAAGAGCAAAACAAAGTCGAATATGAAAGTGCATATGTTGAAGGTGCACACGCAGATGAATAGCAGATTTCCATAACATACATTTTGTTAATTTTATGATAGGAATATAAGCTTGTGTTTTGTTCATTTTTTTTACGGATAATAGTTGTATACACTTTTGTTTTTGTTACACGTATTTTTGTTTGAATATTTTCTTAAACTCACTTTTGTTACAACAAATCTTTATAAACAAATTTTGTTAAAACAAATTTTGTTAAAACAAATTTTGGTAAAGCAAATTTTGTTAAAACAAATTTTGTTAAAACAAACTTTGTTAAAACAAATTTTGTTAAAACAAATTTTATTAAAACAAATTTTGTTAAAACAAATTTTATTAAAACAAATTTTATTAAAGTATAGTACTTTCTATTAAAGTAAATTTTCAACCTTCATATTTGTACTGTTTAATTTTTGTTTTACCACTATTGTACTGTTGTACATCTCAATATAATATAAATCTGTTAATAACTTATTCGTTTTAATCAACCTACCTTTCGATTAAAAAAAATTATTCATTCTAATTAAAGTAAATATATTAACTATGTTTTTCTTTTAGGTCTGAAAGACTTCAGCTGCGACAAATCTTTCATTTGTGAGAATTGCAACCGAATCTACAAATACCTAAAAGGGTTAAACGCCCACAAGAGATACGAATGCGGAAAAGAGCCTCAATTTTGCTGTAATATTCCTGGATGTAACCACAGGAGTAAAACAAAGGGAAACTTGAAGACTCACATGAAGAAGAAACATTTACTAGATGTGCTTTAAGTTTATGAAGTAGATATTCTTTAAGTTTGTATAATGATACTTTAAGTTTATATGATGATACTTTAAGTTTATATGATGATACTTTAAGTTTATATGGTGATACTTTAAGTTTATATAATGATACTTTAAGTTTATAAAACGAAACTACCAAAGAAACATATGTTAAAATATATTAATATCAAATTAAATATGTTAAAATAAGTGCTATTGTAAATACATAATTGCATTTACTTTAGTGCCTACTACTAATAGTAATAGTTCTAATAGTAATAGTTGTAATAGTAATATTTGTAATAGTAATATTTGTAATAGTAATATTTGTAATAGTAATAGTTGCAATAGTAATAGTAGTAGAACTATTTATATTTACTCGATTTTATTAATTTATTTTAGATTACGACAAAGCAACGTTTCCATTCAAATGTAGTACTTGCGACCGATCGTACAAACACAAGAGGAATTTATTTTCACACGTTAAATACGAGTGCAACAAAGAGCCCCAATTTGTTTGCAGCGTAACAGGTTGTTCTCACCGAAGTAAAACCAAAGGGAATTTGAAGTCGCACATGAGAGGAAAACATCGATATTTCGTTTAATATATTTCTATTTTTGTTACGACATTTAAATTGTAATGTTGTGAACAATTGTTATGCCCATCAATGGTTATACTTGTTATAACAACAATATTAAATTAATAATAATAGTAACATAATAATACCACAGATAATAACTATACTATGTTCACTGTTAACAGAACTTTGTTATAACGATTATTATAGTAGTTACGTTTTGTTCTTCTTCGTTATTTAAAAACAAATAGCTCAGAGTAGATCTAGCTTGTTCTAGTGTTCGTTTCCCTTTGTTGTCTCATGTTTTCTTAGTGTTGCCAGTTCCTGTCCCCTTTCACTCAAGTCAATAATAAATGAATTATGTTTTTCTAGGCTTCAGTTGCGATCTTTGCCACAGAATTTATCGCCATCGTACTAACATGTACCGTCATCGGAAGTACGAATGTGGCAAGGAGCCTTCGTTTGCTTGCACTTACAGTGGTTGCACTTTCAGGTGCAAACAGAAGGCCAACCTTAAGGCTCACCTCAAGAAGAAGCACGACATTTCTAAGTTGTTCTATTTCTAGCTGTAAACACTTCGGTGTACTTGTTTCTTATTTACTTTTATTAATTCTCATTCACTTCTAGTCTATTGAATTAAAGTATGAACAGAGTGGTGGTGTAATTGTGAATGATAATACCAATAAATCTTGTTAAGTGTGGATGTAAATATTATGTTAGGTTTCTATTAAAGATAATTTTATTAATACTAGATAATGTATTAACCCCTATATCTAGGCAACCCAACATACAATTTACACTATCACTACCCCGATACTAGGCAACCTGTAATACAAACACATATTTTCTCCATAGGTATCAATTAAAAAAATTAAAACTAAATTGAAAATTCAAACCAAATGTTAAAACTAAAGATGTTTATTTATTTTAAAAGTACTTAACGATGTATGTAAGAATGTATTTATTTTTAAAATCCCATTGAAAGTTTCTAATAATACTTATAAATACTTTTTTCTAGTCAAAATGTACATAAATGATGAAATAAACCACACAATAAACTATAAACCATCTAATAAAGGCAGCAATTCATTTGTATTGCATGAGCTCAAGTTAAACATGTATATAAGATTACTTACTCTTTGTAGACTTTATCATTGTGTTTATGTTCGAGGTGCATAAGCACAAGGCACTAAAAAATTTTTTTTAATGTTTTGTAGGAACTTTCAGAAGCAGATCGAAAAAGGAAGATTTAGTGAGAACGTTTTACTGCAACATTTGCTACAAAAGTTACGTTAGAAAGCAAGCTTTGATATCGCATAGACGATATGAATGTGGGAAGGAGCCCCAATTTTCTTGTCCTTTCGATGGCTGTTCTTACAAATGTAAACTGAACGGAAACTTGAAGCTACATGTTAAACGGATGCATAATGCTAATGCTCGATGAGAGAAGAATAATTGTTAGCTAATTGAATTTTTTTATGAATAGCAAATGAATATCGATAAAATATGAATGATCATAAAATATAGGTGATCATAAAATGTAGATGATCATAAAATATAAATGATCATAAAATATAGATGATCATAAAATACAAATGATAATAAAATAGAAATAACAATAAACTATAAATAATAAATGTGTTAATTAGAACGTAGAAGTTTTTATTAATTTAATTTATAAGTATTTTTTTTTATTTTGCTTTCATTTTATTTTTATTATGCTTTCAGTTTATTTTTATTTTACATATTTTTATTTCGCATTTATTTTATGTTTAACTTGTTTTTATTTTACTTATGTTAATTGATATTTAATATCAAAACAATTTTCTTGTAATTAATGAAATATATTTTTTTAGGTTACCCCATTTATACCTGTGGCAAATGTAACAAACAATTTAAATATCCTCAAAGCCTTCGATTGCACGAAAAGAGAATTTGTGGAAAAGCTCCGAAGCTTAATTGCCCAATTGAGCATTGCTATTATAAGGCAAAACTGAAACACCACATAAAACGGCATTTGGCTCAAATTCATGACTTTTACGTGTAAACCCTTTCGATTATTAATTTTGTTTTTGTTGTATCGATTTATTATAGTGACTGAATAAAATATTAGGGTTGATGGTTTGATTGTTTAATTAAATTCCCACACTTTTTTTGAGTAGATGATTTTTTTTTAAATTTGTTTTCTGTATTTTCTTTAAAATTTGTTTTCTTTATTTTCTTTAAAGTTTATTCTCTGTATTTTCTTTAAAATTTGTTTTTTGTATTTTCTTTAAAATTTGGTTTCTGTATTTTCTTTAAAATTTGTTTTCTGCATTTCCTTTAAAATTTGTTCTCTATGTTTCCTTTAAAATTTGTTTTCTGTATTTTCTTTAAAATTTGTTTTCTGTATTTTCTTTAAAATTTGTTTTCTGTATTTTCTTTAAAATTTGTTTTCTGTATTTTCTCTAAAATTTGTTTTCTGTTTTCTATAAATTTTCCTTTAACGTTTTCTTTAAAAATTATTTTTATGTATTTTCTTTAGGCATATTTTAACATTTTGCTTTCATAATTTATTTGTAGATTTTTTGACAATATTTTCGCTTTGTCTCTATAAGTTACTTTTACATTATTTTATAGACTTAAATGACATTATTTTCATTACATTATTTTCATTACATTATTTTCATTACATTATTTTCATTACATTATTTTCATTACATTATTTTTATTACATTATTTTTATTACATTATTTTCAGTACATTATTTTCATTACATTATTTTCATTGCATTTTTGTAATTACATTATTTTTATTACATTATCTACAAAGTCAATTTCTTTTTATTATGTTTTACAATTTCTTTTTATTATGTTTTACAATTTCTTTATATTATATTTTACAATTTCTTTTCGTATTATTTTTTGTAGTTTGTTTTCGTATTATTTTTCGTAGTTTCTTTTTATATTATATAATTAAGTTTTTCCTATTATTTTACGTATTATGTTTTGATATTAATTTATTATTATATTTATTATATTATTATATTATTTTTATAACTTCTAAAAATTTTTATAATAATTCTGTGTTCATTTTCGTTAATTTTTTTCTAGGATATCCCCCCTACATGTGCCTTCAATGCGGAAAAACATACAAATACCCCCAAAGCTTGCGACTTCACCAAAATTACATTTGTGGCAAAAGCCCACAATTTTCATGTCCGATTTCAGGGTGCAAATATCGGGCGAAGCTAAAACATCATATCAAAGTTCATTTGGAAGGATTTCATAAACTGCTTTCGTAGTGCTTCTTAAATTGTTTTAATTGTTATTTATTGTGACGGTTTCGTAGATATTTAATTTGTTATTTATTGAAAATATTATAAAATTTAAAAAAAATTTAAATTAGTTGTGAAGAAGATCTGAATTAGTTAGACACAAAAATTGAATTAGTGAGAAAGAAGACGAAGAAGATCTAAATTGGTTTTGACGAAAATATTAAAGAGATCTAAATTAAGAGATGTAAATTAAGAGATGTAAATTAAGAGATGTAAATTAAGAGATCTAAATTAAGAGATCTAAATTAAGAGATGTAAATTAAGAGATGTAAATTAAGAGATCTAAATTAAGAGATGTAAATTAAGAGATCTAAATTAAGAGATGTAAATTAAGAGATCTAAATTAAGAGATCTAAATTAAGAGATCTAAATTAAGAAATCTAAATTACCTACGAAGTGTGAAATTTTCTACGAAGTGCGAAATTTTCTACGATCTCAATTATTTATGATCTAAATTATCTACGAAGACAACAATTATGTTTGAAGATCTAAATTTTCTATGAAGATTGACTTATCTACAAACATCTAAACTAGTTACATATAAATGTAATTTCACTATGAAGAAAATCGAAACTAGTTTTAAAATATGTTGATTAGTTGCACAAACTAATGTTAAATAGTTTTAAAAAATACTATTAGTTATTATAAAAAAAAGTTTAAATGTGTCAGTTACAAGAAATATATCAATCATTTATAAGAATTGTAAAATATGTAGTTACAAAAAAAATTATTAGTTACAGATAATGTAAATTAGTTAAAAAAATTAAAATTAGATTTAAAAAAATTGAAAATTATTTACAAAAATTGTTAATTATTTACAAAAATTGTGAATTATTTACAAAAATTGCAAATTATTTACAAAAATTGTAAATTATTTACAAAAATTGTGAATTACATATTTACAAAAATTGTGAAATACATATTTACAAAAATTGTAGATTATTTACAGAAATTGTAGATTACTTACAAAAGTTGTAAATTATTTACAAAAATTGTAAATTATTTGCAAAAAATATAAATTATTTGCAAAAAATATAAATTACTTATTTTTAAAGTTTTTAAATATTTAAGATTTTAATATGTACATAAAATTAAATATAATTCTCAAAAGAAATTATAATTATTTTGTGTTTCTTTATATGTAATTTATAATTGAAATTTACATATTACCTACATGTACATAATATAATATCATTATACGTGATAACATATAGGTGTATAAGTACATACGTCTTTATATTTAATAAAAAATGGCAAATTTATTTTTGATATTACTAATTAGTTTTGTATTAATTCATTTCATTTATAATTTTTAGGTAATAAACGGTTCACCTGTGATGTCTGTAGTAAGAGCTACAAATATATCCAAGGCTTGAAGATACACAAGAAATTCATGTGCGGAAAGGAACGACAATTTGCTTGCCCCATTTTAAATTGTTCGTATAAAGCTAAGATGAAACATCACATTCCTATTCATTTGAAGCATAAGCATAAAATAGTTCCTCAATTTTATCAATAATATATAATAATTTATTGATGATAAATGCTGTAATAAATGATTGTATAATTTATAAATAAACAATAATTGTAGGCAAAAAAAATTGTAAACAAAAATTTGTAGACAAAAAAAATTGTAGACAAAAAAAATGTAGACAAAAAAAATTGTAGACAAAAATTTGTAGACAAAAAAAATTGTAGACAAAAAAAAATGTAGACAAAAAAAATTGTAGACAAAAAAAAATTGTAGACAAAAAAAATTGTAGACAGTATACAATAACTGTA
Organism: Quadriops clusia; assembly: GCA_033557875.1. Taxonomy (NCBI): domain Eukaryota; kingdom Metazoa; phylum Arthropoda; class Insecta; order Coleoptera; family Hydrophilidae; genus Quadriops; species Quadriops clusia. The sequence continues at coordinate 242 of JAWQRP010003294.1, read as the reverse complement.
GACAGTAAACAATAACTGTAGACAGTAAAAAAAATTTTCCAAAATTCTTTAATAAAAAAATCCCTTAAGACCTTTCTGACTTTTTAATGAATATTTCTTACATCCACGAATTTATTTACTTGTATATTAATTATAATTATACTATAATATTATTAATATTATTATATAGATATTATTATAAATAAATTTAAATGACTTTACCTTATTTAGTTTACGCTTCTTTTTTTTGTAGGCCTATTATT
>JAWQRP010003293.1:0-13634 GCA_033557875.1 Quadriops clusia | reverse complement strand
ATAAGTTTCAATAAAAGAAAATATTTGGTATAAAAGAAGAATTTTAGAATCTTTAAATATTAAACATGAAAAATTTTCAATTAATTTTAAACAAGATACAAATACCATTAATAGGATTTATCACCAAATTATTAAAAACACCAAATAACGTTTATAATTTTTTTTTATTGAAACTTATTTTTTATTATGTCAATTAAAATAAGAAAAAAGATTGTTAAACAATTTGTCAATGGTAAGAAATTTCAGAATTGTCTATACATATTTAAGGCCGTTAAGCAGCAATCTTTTCGATTGTGAGGGGCAACGGTAAGAGGGAAAGTAGTAAAAATCACGTAATGGGTGGAGTTTTTTGCTGGTCTTCTAGTTCCACCTCTAAAAGTATTCTTGGTTGCATACTATAAGACATTGATCCATCAAAAATAGCTACGTTTTTACATTTTTTTTTTAAATTAGAGCTCACATTAAAAAAATTTATTAAAATAAAATTCTCATTGTTACCTTTGTCCGGACATAAGATTTGTTCCGTCTTGTTATGACAATAAGAAAAAAAAACTAAAACTTTCGGATAAAAGGATCGTGTCCAGACATACAGAATGATAATTAAAAACTTTTGGCGAAAACCGCACATTCCTAGGTTAAATAGTGTCGGAAAAATTTGTCATGCTAGGTTTGCCTTGCTGCTCAACGCCCTTAAAGGAAATATCAGTGAGTATAGGAGTTATAAACTCCTATATTCACTGGTAATATTCTATATACAGATTGTTTTGCTTTGTGGTCTCAGCCATTGGCGAGCGAGACCTGTAGAGTTGTCTCCGCCCTCTGGCCAGTCTCTAAAAAAACAATCTGTATATATTTCAATAAACTATTTTAATCAACATGTAATTATTCATTTCTATTTTTTTCATACTAGCCTGCTATGATTGTTTTCCCACAATAATGTTTTTTTGTACAAAAACTATAAATAGAGGTTTCACTGTATTATAATATTTGATGGTCCTGGATCTAAAGGTACTAAATGAAAAAGGTACAATTCCTTATAAGTTTTTACCGGTTTTGTCCATTGCACATCATCAGATCTATGTAGTCCAAAAATAATTGACAGTTTAATACAAACTGCCAATTGAAGACGTGATGCATCGAAAAGCTCAAAAGGGTGCAAGTATTATAAAGAGATCTCTAGAATTTTACATAAACATTGCAAAATTTGGCATTATGCGGACAAAAAGAGATAAACTTCAATGAAAACAATCTCATGTAAAAAACATTTTTTAGCAAACAAAAAAACGTGATGACAGTATCGTGCATCAAGTTTCCAATAACCTACTGACTATTAAAAAACTCATCAGGAAATGTGCCTTTTTCTTTTCTAAATATTGTTGTTTAGAAATATACAGATAAACATTAAAAAGAAGCAACAGAATAAACAGTGCCATTAAATGAAAAAGTTTTGGAACAGTTAAGATTAGAATCAAGATAAATTAAAATAAAAGACAATATGAAACACATTTGCACATTAAATGCCTCTTGAGAATAAGTGATAATATCTAAATTCGATTACTTACCTATTAAGAAGGAAGAGTTGCAAGGCTTCATCGAGCTTGGCTCTGCGCTCACCAGCCAAGTCCTTAAGCCCAGCGTACAGTTTATCCAATTGGGATTGTTTCACAGCTACTTGTTCAGAAAGGGGGTGTGCCTCAATAGTAAGAGACCTAACAGTTTCTCCCAGAGTCCTGATTGTATCAGCATAAGCTTCAACGGCAGCCTCGAGGCTTTCGTGCTTCTTCATGAGGTTGCGAGCGGAGGTCTCGTCTTTGCCACGGTCTTCGACCATCATGTACAGTTCTTGTTCGCTCATCCAGCTTTCCGCTTCGCCAGCGTCAAACAAGTACTGCTGTGCTTTTTCGTTATTCAGAAGGTTCGCCCTGCGGGTTTCGACGGCGTCTTTGAGTTCTTGCCAAGCACGCAGTAACTCTGGAATGAGTCTTGTGAACTCGTGTGAGTCTTCGTGACCTTCGTCGATCAATTTTTGGCCATTGCTGCACACAGTATTAATTCTTGGTTCGTGATTATCAATTTCAGTGCGCAAAGATTGGTTCTTCTTCAATAGCATATGAACGTGGAATAATCCAGTGCCATATTCATCGGAACGAGCTTGAGGTAACTTTTCAGCAATCCAAAGAAGCTCGTCTTCCACATCTCTTCTGAATTGGAACGCTTCCTTCTTCTTCTCAAGCTGCCTTTGCCTCTCGATTAAAGGCTCCTTTAATTGTTGGAACCTCTGTTCCACCTGTGTCTTCTTTACATTAATATCGTCCATTTTCTGTTCCGGAACGGTGCGTTCCAAGTGACGAGCTTGCGATTCTAAATCATTTACTTGTCTCGCCTTTACAGCCATTTGGGTTTCGATCATCTGTTGTTTTTGCATCAAGATGTTAACTGAGGCCAGATCGCTTCCGGTATCGTCACTTTCAATTTGTTTTTCTAACTCGTTCATCCAGGAATCAATATCATCGCAAGTTTGGTGAATAAGTACTTCACGGTTAGCATCGAAGAGACGTTCTCCCTTATCATGTGTGGTTTGCTCTAAGATGTCGAATTGATCGGCTAAATCCGACACTTTCGGTATTATTAATTCCGCATATTCTGGCTTTTCACGTGCTAGTTCTTCCCCGGCACGTCTCAAATTCTCTAAGCGTTCTTTATTGGCAGCAATTTCAGCTTCGAAAGCTTGATGGCGAGTCCATTTGGAATGAATAGTTTTAGCTGAGCGATAGGTTTCATCTTGGGCAGTAATAGCTTTCTCTTGAATCCATTCGGCTAGTTCATCACAGTCACGCAAGAATTGTTGCAATTGCAGTTGGTCATTGAGTTTGTTCATTAGAGCGATAGCCTTATCTCTATTAGCATTTCTACGTTCATCAATACTATTAGCACGTTTGGCAATTTTGTCTGCAGCGTAGTGTCCTTCGTCACATAAGCGGTGACTGAATTGCACAACTCCGCCAATTTTATCGTCATTTGCGTCCATTGTGGTAACAAACGCTTCGTGACGCTTAAGAGCGTGCTCTGCTTGTTCCAAAGTGGTTGGCAATTCGTCTTTCGTTAAGTAATGTTCCTGCTGGGTGAGGATAACTTCGGCTTGTCTGGCGTCTCGGTCCAAGATTTGCTGACTAAGAGATTGCGAGAGGAGCTGTTGTCTGTTTTCCCACATTTGACGTAGTTCTGCCCAGCCGTCTTTCAGCGCCTTTAGACGTTCACGTAAGAACATGTACTGCGGATCATCTTGTGTAGATGGCTCTGCAGTAATCTTTTCTCCGTATTCCATCATCTTAGCGTAGTCATCCGTGTAGTTGTCGATTTCTTCGCGAATGCTCTGGTGTTGGGAGAGCAATTTTTCAGCTTCAGCGAGCGAAGTGGGTGTATCTTCGGAGGCGACATCCGTTTGAGTTTTTGTGAGCCAAGCCTGGAAATGATCGAGATCACGCAAGAAGCGGTGCAAATCCCCGGCTTCTTCCAATTTAGCATCTCTTTCCTTAAGCATTTGGGTAAGTTGTTCCCAAATGACTTGGATTTGTACGATTCTTTCGCGAATAAGTTCAGCTTCCTCCGGATGTTCCTTTTCGATTTCGTTTGCCTCACGCTCGAGTGATGTAAGTTTGGCTTGAATAGCAGCTAAGTCTCGCTCCATTCCTGAAAGACGGCGTTGCAACGTCATGATGCCGGTAAGGTCCATTTCCAAACTGTCAGTGCTCTGTAAGATACGTTTCTTGTCTTCAATCCAAGAAAGGGTTTCACGGCACTCAATGTGGAAGGTTTGGACTCCGTGAGCACTGTTGAGTTCTTCTTTCTTTTGCTCAGCCCTTCCTCGCAATTCTGCCCATTTCTGGTTCAATTGGTTTTGACGAGCAGTAATTTGTTCGGAATCTGGATGTTCAACATGCAACAATTGTCTGGCTAATTGGTTGACTACAGCTACACGACTAGCATTGGCGTTCATCTCCTTTTCGAATCCATCATAGCGATGCTTCATGATTTCAACGTCTTCAATGTCCCGAGCTGGAATCATTGTCTGTAGCATGCGATCCTTTTCGTTAATCCATTGTTCAACGCCATCACTCTCGCTCAATAGTTTATACAAAGATAAAGCATCGAGCAACCTCTGCTTGTGTAACTTGGCTAAATCAAGTAATTCTTTATATCTGTTATCAATGGATTCTAATCGCTGCTTAACTTCATGAGACTCGGCTAGTTCTGGTCCTAATTGTGAAGCTTGCGCGTGTAGCTGTTCTATGGTGGAAGCATATGCCTTAAGCTCATCAGTAACGTCCTTATGTTTCTTCAACAACGACTGAGCTTGGCCTTCATCACGTCCTACGTCTTCGCTAGAAACCAATCGCAATGTATCCAACATCCAAATGTCAACATCGTCAGCATCAGCAAACAATTGATGGTAGTCAACAGCTTCTTCTAGTCGCTTGCGACGGAAAGCTGCAAGATCAAGAAGATGCTGCCAGGCGGCTTGTGTTTCATCGAGGCGCCCTTGGATGCGTTCCGCACCAAAGTGACCAGCCGCCACTAACTCCTCCCCGACATTAGCGACAGCTCGTAGCTGTGGTTCGTGCGCTTGAATTTCGTTTTCAAGGGATTTATGTTTGCCCAACAACAGATTAACTGTCGTAAGGTCATGGCCAATGTCAGCGGTTGACAAAATGTGCTCCTTCTCCCTAATCCAGTTTTCTTCATCGGTCATATCCCAGTAGAACTGCCAGAGCTTCCTGCTTTCTTCCAAGCGAGAACGTCTTTCCACGGCCAATCGGACGAGTTCTGCATAGGCATCTTCAAGTTGTTGTACTCTTTCCAAGACCAAAGATGGGTCACATGGTCTGTAACCGACTTCAGCATCGGCATCTAAAAATTTTTGTGATTGCGATGCGACAGCCTTGACACGTTCTCCTAAGATGTTAATGTCCGCTTCCAAAAGGTTGTGCTTTTGCAATAAATCTTCGACACCCATGAGATGTTTTCCGTAATCCCCAGTAAGCAGACGAGCTTTCAAATCGTCCATGGAGTCAAGGATGTGAATCATTTCCTGGAAGGTTTGCTGCAACTGCAATGACAATTCCAAACGATGTCTACGTGCTCTGAGCAATTCCAAGAGATAATTCCATAGTCGGAGAACGTTCTCACGGCGAGCACTGATGCGATCAATGTCGTGATAGTTCTCGGCAGCCAATTCGCTCGCTACGGCAACTACAGCTTGCACACGCTCTTCATAGGCCAAAATATCTGTTTCAATAGCTTCGTGTTTCTTAGCAGCAGCTTCAACTGCAGCCAAATCATGTCCAAAGTTATCCTGCGATACAAGACGTTGATTTTCGCTCAACCAAGTCTCACGCATGCTGGCCTTTCTGTTGAACCGAGCAGCAAGTTGCTCCAATTTCTCTTGCCTGATGAGTTCTTCACGGAGAGCTAATTCACGCTCGTGCTCGGCTTTTTCCAACCTATCCCAAGCCTTATTAATGTCAGAAATCATTTTACCTTCGCGGGGAGTATAAGGCCGTTGGTTGTTAGCTCGCATTTTACTCTGCAGCGTGAAAAGCAAGATTTCCAAATTACCTTTTTCCACAAATTTCGGGGGCTTCTCAACCGTTCTGTAATTATTAAATTGTCCAAGTTGTTGTTGGACTCCTACTAATGAATTGTTAAACTGTCTATCACCCAAGAGGGTTATTGTCTGCTCGATCCATGCCAATAGATCGCTCGTCAAAGATTCATACTCGCGGATCATACGATCGTTGTCCATTGCAGTTCCTACGACTTTCCCGATACGTTTTCCTTGTACCGTCTCTTGTTTCATCTTACTGAAGTAATGGTAATAGGTTACTACATATGTGATTATTGATTTTTCATCTGGCTGCTCTACGAAAACATCTTCGGCATCTAAGAGCTTAGTTAGACCTAATTTATCTTCAGCAACGTTAAAAGCATTGTTTAAATTGCCAATGGGGTTCGATTTATTAAGTCGTTCGAACTGGATCAAATCCGGCCTATGCTTATGGATGATGGCGTTAAATGCGAGACCATCTCGCCAAGACGTGGTGAAGTTCCTCACATTTACGTTGTTATAACCAGCAGTCTTCATCTGACACCAGAGGAGCAAAGCGTCCTTGGCCGACTTCGTCTCCTGGTTGTCAGTTTCTTCAATAGTGATGTCTTGGATCTGGAAGCGCAGGATAATAGTCCAGATGAGACCTAGTGATAAGCGAGGGTTTCCGTCTACTATATCGTGGGAGCCCATGTTCTCAAGATGGACCCGTTGCTCTCGAAGGAATTGCAAAGCTTTATCTACATTTTCAAGGCAGTGAATACGCATTTTTCCTTTCGTCGGTCGAGGCAACCTCTCGCCCGAGAGGACCTCCAGAAGCTTTATTAGGTTCTTGCCGTCGCGCAAGTCTATGTAGAGATCGCCAATGCGCGAGTTCACGCGCACCAGGTGCGAGTTCACCCATTTCTGGAAGGTCTTCTTTTGTACACTCTCACGTTCATCTGTAAAGTAAAATGGGTTATCAGTACGGTAATTCAATGGAGGAACCATAATGAAATGGGGTAATTGACCTTAAGACGGTTTATTGTCACTTTAAATATTTGAGGATCATGTGTTAGCGTACATATAAGTTTTAGATTATTGAGTAATTGTAAGAAAACATCGCAGACATTCAAGCAGACGTTTGTACAGATGTGCTGCCGCCGTAAATGAAAGATCAAAGAAGATGTTCAAATTTTTTGATGTGTTATTTGGATTTTATAGCGTATTCATATTTCCAAGCTAACTTACAAAGTAATTATGTTATATATTTTGTTTTCTGGGCGCATGAATGAGTGCCGTTTCATTTCTTAACGACTGCTGTTTCATTTCTTAATGGGTGCATGGCAAAGGAAGTGCATTTAGCAGGACGTCAGAGCCTTTTATTGAGCATCGCCTTTTATTGACAATCGCCTTTTAGTGAGCATCGCCTTTTATTGAGAATCGGCTTTTATTGAGCATCGCCTTTTATTGAGCATAGATAGATAGATATTTATTAACCATATATATATATACAGTAAGTCACCAATCACAAGTATACACAAAATTATATCTCATTTCACTTACATTTGTTCCTCAAAATTAAAACAAGTATAAATATGTTAGGAAAGCTTACTTATTCATAATATTATATGTCAGAGTCATGGTTGAACCGCAAAGCAAAGAACTCATTCACATTGTAGAGGGGGTTTCCCCGCAACAGGCTCCTGACCTTGCCGCTGAACTGAGAGTGCGCAAGCGATCGCCATTCTCGCGGTGTGAAATTATAAAATTTGATTGCCATATATGTGGCTGTTCTCTGAGTTCTATCCAGGCGATGAAGCGGGATAGACAGGTCATCCCCCCCTCTAGTGTTGTGATCATGTCGATCTCCATCTTTCGTCATATGATGTTGGTTCTTGTGAGCATACTGCAGACAGGTAAGTATATATAAACATACTGCAGTAAGTATTCCTGTGTTCACAAATAAACCCCTACAACTCTCCAGGTATGTTGCCGAGCTCAGAATTCGTACGGCCTTCTTTTGCAGGATCAGTACATCCACTATTTTCGGAGAGCCGCCCCAAATGAGGATTGCATACGCCATCCTCGAGTGAAACAAGGCATAATACGCTGTCAAGGCCGCCTCATAGTTGGCCTCCTGCATAATTCTCCGAATCACAAACACCGCAGATGCCAACTGTGCACATAATTTACTAATGTGGGTGTCCCATTTTAGGTTAGACTGCATCCATATTCCCAGGAATTTCACCGGCGTCTGCAATTGAAGATTCCTAGTGTGGTAATTGTGTACTTGTGTTTTATCTCTGTTTAACTGGAGACCGTTAACAGAGAACCACTCCCCTATCAGATCCAATACCTGGCTCGTCTTGATTCTGAGATCTTCTTCATTATCTGCTGTTGAAAGAAAAGATGAATCATCAGCATATATGCAGGCACCATCCGCTCCACTATTCACAATAAGGTCGTCAATATAAACTATGAACAGAAGTGGTCCCAGGATTGAACCCTGAGGGATACCGTGGGTCACATCTCCCCAGTCTGATCTCTCTCCATTCCAGCAGACTCTTTGCCTTCTATCGGAGAGGTAAGAACTCATCAGTTGCAGTGGTATCCCTCTTACTCCATAGTACTGAAGTTTTTCCAGTAATATCTGGTGTGGCACAGAGTCGAAAGCCTTCTGCAGGTCACAATATACAGCCTGTATATCCTTCCTTTGGTCAAAGCAATCAATTATTATTTCAACTGATTTCATTATAGCTGTTGTTGTAGACTTCAGTTTTTGAAATCCGTGTTGTTCAGCACTTATAGTCTTCTGTTTTGTGAAATATGCCGCTAATTCATCTGTAAGCAGTTTTTCCATGACCATAGCCTTCTATGAAGTTCTTCCTGTCTAATCTCCATGTATTTTGCAATTTGTCTAAATTTGACAATAAACAAACGTGGTGACATATTGATGTGAGGACATGTTAGGAACTTGCCCACTGGCTCATTCCGTTAAGCAAAAGTACAATTCTAAGTTATGACTTATGAACTATGCCGAAGAGTTTCTGTTAAGTCTAACGGATTCAGTCTTTTTAGGCACTTCACTTTTCGCCTTAACAGCAGTTCTGTAGCCAGTGGGTTGGGGTGTCCCTGGGGTTGGTTTTGGTATCTGCTGCTATAGTTGAATATTTCTTCAACTATTGTTTGGATATTGAGGTCTTTGTGCAACACATGAGTGGGAATGAAATAGAATAGAATATTTATTGAATGTAACCACAAAAAATAAACATACAAATGTCAAAAATAAAGAAAAGATTCAGAACTCCAGTTCTGTCGTCTCCTTCAGAGAGTATAGTGGTTGGCTTTGCAGCATCTTCTTTGCATTTTTATGGAAAACTCCTAGGGTTGCGGTCTTCATTGCCAGCGGTAGTCTGTTATAGATCTTAATTCCATTGTAAAGGGGGTTCTGTTGTGTTCTGGCCAGTCGGTGGAGAGGCAACAGCAGGTTGCATCCTTGTCGGGTGTCATGTGAATGCTATGCATTGTTTGTTTGTAGCTTATGTTTGTTTTCATGGACATATTGAAGACATGAGAGTATGTATAAACTATATACGGTGAGTATACCTGTTTTTATAAAGAACTCTCTGCATCTTTCCCTTGGGGGGATTGAGCACAAGGTTCTCAACGCTCTTTTCTGCAGAATCAATAGATCATCCACCTTCGGGGATGCCTCCCATGTCTGTATCCCATAGGATAGTTGGTTATGAAAATTCGAGTAATAGGCCGTTATAGCTGCTTCATAGGTAGCCTCCTTCATTAGGTGTCTTATTAGATAGACTGTAGATGATAGTTTACCATAGAGTTTGGAAATATGCACGTCCCAGCGGAGATCAGCCTGAAACCAAACGCCCAGGAATCTAACCGCCGGCCCACTTTCGACAGTCCGAACCTGGTAGGTGATTATCTCTGTTTTGCTTTTGTTTAATTGCAGCCCGTTCGCGGAGAACCATCTCCCGGCCTCCCCAAGCGTTCCATCCGTCTTTCCATTCGCCTCCTCCAAGCTAGTTGCAATATTGACAAAGGTCGAGTCGTCTGCATATAGGAATGTTCCATCAGCATTTACATTGTGTACCACATCGTCTATGTACATCACAAACAACATGGGGCCCAAGATGGAGCCCTGCGGCACTCCAGCCGCCACCGGCAGCCACCGAGAACAACACGCGCCAATCCTGACCCGTTGAGCTCTGCCACCAAGATATGACTCCATTAGTTGGAGCGGCAATCCTCTTATGCCATAGTATCCAAGCTTTGCCAGTAGTATGTCAGAAGGCACACTGTCGAAAGCCTTTTGAAGGTCGCAATAAGCTGCATTAGCGACCAGTTTTTCGTCAAAAGTTCTTTGTATGGTATTTACGACATCAATCATTGCAGTCACGGTCGATTTCCGCTTTTGGAACCCATGTTGGTTCCGACTCACTATGTGTTTTCTTCTCACAAAGTTTGAGAGTTCGCCAGCTAATAGTACCTCCATGATTTTGGAGAATGCAGGCAGTATTGCTATCGGCCTATAGTTACTGGGGTCGGATTTTTCCCCTTTTTTGTATATAGGATGTATCTCTGCCATTTTCAGCATATTAGGGAACACACCAGCTTGGAAGCAGTTATTTATAATGCAAGTGAGCGGGTATAGTATATGTGGGACCATTATTTTTAATATTCTGACGTTGATATTGTTACAGTCAAAAGTCGATTTATTCTTTAAGTGGTTTGTAGCCTCCAGCACATCGTTTTCGGAGAACATTTTTAAATAGAAGGAGTTAAGGTTTTCAGTCTGTTTCCTTCTGAGGTAATTAAGTGCGTCTTCCTTATTTGGTTCAGCCAGTGTTTTTACAATGTTTACAAAATAGTTGTTCAGTGCGTCGGTAGAGAGGTCAGGTGCCACTCTGTCAGGTTTGTTGGTCTGTTGGTTGTGAATTATCTGCCAGATTGTTTTTTGCTGATTTTCAGATGTTTTAATTAAGTTAGTTGTATGCTCTCTCCTTGCCTCACTCAGCGCCGCTGTATAGCTTCTTTTATATGTTTTGTACAGATCCCTAGCAGGTTTTTCATACCTGCCAATTGTATAGAGGGCGTCCAGCACATTCTTCATCCTTTTATGCCCCTCAGTATACCATTTGGCTCCTTTCTTCCTGTCTCTTATTGGGACTGATACCAAAGGCATTGCCACGTCCACCGAGTTTTGTATTGCGTGGTAGAAAGCACAAAACTGCTCCTCAGGATTTCGCTCCTCCGATAGCATTCCGTTCCAATCCACGGCTTCCAGCGCTTGGATCAACAATCTGACACTTTCCGGATTTACGGACCTTAAGCTTTTGTATCTTTTCTCTGTCTCATGTATTTTCGTGCTTTTGAGGACGGCAATCTGGCCAAGGTGCCAATTTTTTGTTTCCGTGGATACAATTTGTGACGCGTTGGTTATTATGTTGTCGGGGCAGGTGCCCGTGTCTCGAGAAGGAATCGCGAAAAGTGTCGTAATGTTAAATGAGTTTATAAGTCCCACGAATCTGTTTTTGTTAGGAGAATCAGAAATGAAGTCAATGTTAAAGTCGCCTGCGATTATTATTGACTCTTGGTATTTTTTATATAATTGGGTAAGTACCAGCTCGAGCCTCTCCATAAACACATCCATATCACCCACTGGTGATCTATATATACTGAGTATAACAGAGTTGAGGAACGGAACCCTTACTCCGCACACCTCAAAGTCCTTCTCCACCGATTCGCATTGAATCGCCAAGTCTATGCGTTCCAGGGACGAGTGGCTCAAGATCATCGCCCCCCCATGTTTAAACGAGAGCAGAGCAAACAAATAGTTCAATTACAACAGAGTATAGTAGATATAAATGTACCTGTAGACCAACCTAGCTTCAGTACAACGGTAAAGAAACATACACCTGAAAATATCATAATTGTGGAGGCAAAGGATACAGAAAATGAAGAACAATTGAAAAACATTAAGCATGATATAAAGAAAAATGTGGACCCAACAAATCTGAAGCCTGGTGTCAAATTAGGAAGAACGACACGTAAAGGAAGTGTGATTATACACTTATTTGATATTCTATCAATAGTTTTTCTACCATAAATTTTCATGACTTCCTTATCTTTCTCAGTCTCCTAATTTTGTCATTCTTCTATAACTACATTTTGAATTTTTCTCTCTTGTAACGCCGTATTATAAAGTTAAATTACAGGAATTCAAGAATTTATTTAAAACTATATACTGCAATATTTTTAGGTGATAAAATTTAGATAACATTTAATTCCAATTTTAGACTAAGTAAGTCAGCCTTAAACACTTTTCTAGCATCATAGAATTTAATGCAATCTTCAATGAGATGATGGATAGATGCTTCAGTTTCAAAGTCGCAATCACAAAAGGGAGAACGAATAGCTTTAATTTTGAAAAGACGTTGCGGAAAACTGGCATGATTAAGTATCATTCTACAGATCTGGATAATTTCTTTCTTGTTTAGGGAGCACTTTTTGAACCAAGAATTAGCAGAGATAATCGAATTGTATTGAAAATATAATGATCCTTTAGAAGAGGAAATGGTAGAAAATTCAGATTGCCATTTATCTCTGAGATTTCGAAAAGCAATTCATAATATCAGAAAGCAAATAAAAATTAATTGGAGCACCCATAGAGGTTGCATCTTTAGCTAACTTGTCAACATGTTCATTCCCAGAAATTCCAATATGGGATTTTAACCACTGAAATTCAACATGTTTATTAGTCTTAACAAGAGCGTGAATGCCCTTGATAATTGGGATATTAACTTCAATTGAGTAAAAATTGATAAGACTAAGAAGAGCTGATTGAGAGTCTGACACTATCAAAAAACTATGATCGATCAATGAGGAACAGAGATTCACTGATGGCACATATTTCTGCAGAAAAAACTGAAGAATTATCTGGAAGTTTAAATAATAATTCTTTCTTATATTTCTGACAATAAACTGCCGCTCCCACCATGTTGTTATTTAATTTAGACCCATCAGTGAAAATAACTATATAGTCTCTAAAATTAGTGTTCAAGATTTCAAGGAACTGAATCTGGGCCAAAGAAAAGATCTCAGAATACTGGGCAAAATGTATAGTCAACGATCCTATATCAAAAGGAAGACTGAATCTAGGAAATGAGTTGAATATTTTCAAATTAGAAGAATAGTCTTTTAGGCTAAAAAACACTTGAGATATTACTGGAGACTTCTTTTTGCGCCAGTAAGGAACCATTAGATCACGAAGCATGAGACTGTGAATTGAATTTAATAAGGGATGAGACATAATAGATTTCTTAATTAGAAATCATCCACACAAAATTGAACGTATAAACCGGAGAGGCAATTCCCCAGATTCAACCAGTAGGCTATGAACTGGAGTAGACTTCATAGCACCAATTGCTATTCGAAGAGCTTTATATTGCAGTTTATTTAACTTTTCCAGAGAAAAATCACATGAATTATCAAATAAAAAGCATCCATAATCAAAGCAAGATAAGATAAGAGCCTTATATATAGTAATCAAAACCGAAGGATGAGCTCCCACCATGTTCGACAAAGCATTCTCATAACATTAATCGATATTTCACATTTTTTACATATATAGTTGATGTGAGAATTCCAACTTTATTTCCAGTCTAATATCATTCCTAGAAATTTCACTTCTTTTATAACTGAAAAGGACCAGCCTGAAAGTTGAATAGAGCCATCTAGGATAGTTCTAGAACGAGTAAATATAACAATATTAGATTTTTCATCAGAGATCTCTAATCCACTATCGAACAACCATCCACTAAAAGATTCGGCACCCAACTGAAGATGATCAATACATACAGACTGAGAGCGGCTAGAATTGTAATAACAACATCATCAGCAAACTGTAGAGATTTAACGTTGACCGGCGAATATCTATTCAAGTCAGAAATAAACAGATCAAACAACAGAGGACTTAAAACTGCCCCCTGAGGAAGACCTCGATTGGTTCTACGCTCATTTCTTA
>JAWQRP010003292.1:0-13635 GCA_033557875.1 Quadriops clusia | reverse complement strand
CTACCACTTGTTCAATGAACTCAGCTGTACGCCGCATTCACCAAAACACACGCACTGGTCGCGTATTGGAATGGCAAGGTCACACATAGCTGTACCACTTTCATTTAATCGTTCGCAATTTATTCAGTTCGACAATCATTGTTAAATAATGCCGATATGATTTTATTAGTATTCCTAATTAACTAGAGCAGGCATACAGTATTAACGAATTAATATAATAAAATGTCACATAGTAATAGATTTATTCTAAGTATTCCTATGGGGATTGAATAAATTGCATACGATTAAATGAAAGTGGTACACGTAATCCGTGATTAAGGTTCAAAGTACGGACCCCTAACACTAAAAGCCAGTACCTTATGGCAAAATTGACATCTAGGAAAACAGCACAACCTTCACATTAGGTCAAACTTCTGTTTTTGATTTTGGCTCTTGCGGAATCGCAATCGAGCCTTAGTTTCGACTTCATCATCTGCATTTCGAACATATCTGGATTGTTGTTTCACTTCATTTTTGATCTAAATTCACCAATTTTGGAACAAATTTTATAGGTTTCATGTCCAAAACATTCGTCAAAATTGTATGGCATGAGCCTGTTGAAAGCCATCATCAGAAATCCCGCTAACCGTCGTTCGACGATCGTCCATATATTTTTTTTTTCAATTATTCCACCTTCTTATGGCCTGTTGATGTGCTGTGCCATTCAGGGTGCTTGTCACCTTTACCGTCCTCCCGACTATCTTAAAAGTGCTTATGCCATTTGTTTTACCCATAGTATAGACTCACCAAACCAACAATTTAACGTTCTCTAGATGTTTTTACGCTTAGATTCAGTCTTATAGTGAAATTTAATACAATTTTATTTATCTACTTTTATTTTTCATGGAGTAAAAAATTACCAGTTGCAATTAAAACAGGTGTAATACTTTTGGCGGCTGACGACGAAGTAAACATTCAATATACGAGGGTTAATCAGAAAATAAGGTGCAGTAAAGCGTATTAGAGTTTATTTCATACAACCAATATAGCCAACTGATAGTACATACTTAGGATATTTTTCCACATCAGTATAGGCACTTGTCCCTTCGTACGATGAGTTTGAATATTGCCTTTTGATAAAAATCCCGTCCTGGCGTGTGCAGGCATGTTGTTGCAAAGCGTTTCACCTCGTTGTCTGAAGTGAATCTTCGACCTGAAAGGTGCTCCTTCAAGTGAAAAAAGTGATGAAAGTTGCTTGAATCAAGAGCCGGACTGGAGGGAGAATAGTCGATATCCCAGCGAAAAAGCTTCAAAATCAGAAGGAAAGTGTCTAAATGGAATGATTTAACCTTACTCCAAGTGACTTTTACCTCTTTCCTCACTTGAAGGAGCACCTGGGAGACCGACGATTTGCTTCAGACGAGAAGGTGAAACACTATTCACTACAACGAGGTTGAACATGAAAGGACATAATTTTTATCAAAAGGGAATATTCAAAGTCATCTTACGAAGAGACAAGTGCCTATACAGATATGGAAACTATATCAAAAAATAATCTATTGTATGGTACTCATTGGTACATATGAAATTGTCAGAAGCAAATACATTTGGTCTCCATGCGCACATAATGCTGAAATAGACGTTATATACAAGTTCATATCTTGTCCGTAAGTTTTAATGCACCTAGCGTCCAAAAATATGTCAATATTTGCCACATTTCATGTTTTTCTATCTATTGTCTAAATTTAAAAAAGAAATACATATTCGGTTCGAGGACACAAAAATTAAATTTTAATGCCCGGGGTTAACGTGTTAATCATAACTAATCATACAACTACAATACTAATAATATATATCGAAACTAATAATACATAGTAGTATATAATTAAAACCTTACTTTGTAAATCATCCAGAACAAGTGCATTCCCAAGGCTCTTAGAATGTACAATTTGGATCTTTTGGTAAGGAGTCCTTTCCTCAAATACGATCTTATCAATATCGTACTCTAATAGCCGGTCGTCTACAAAAAAACCAAAATAGTTAGACAAACCAGTAAATAGAAACTAAAAATGGAAACATACAAAAGCGGCAACAGAAGCAACAAATGGAGGCCAGAGGAAAAAAACAAATAACATGTAACGAATGTCTAAGTAACGAATATCAAGCAACGAGTATCAAACAACAAATATTAAGCAACGAATATTAAGCATCGAATATTAAGCATCGAATATTAAGTAACGAATATGAAGTAACAAATATTAAGTAACGAATATTAAGTAACGAATATTAAGTAACGAATATTAAGTAACGAATATCAAGCAACGAATATTAAGCAACGAATATCACGCAACAAAACAGATCACATATAAAATAGAAGACTAATATGTATTTGCCAATTGCCATAAAACAACAACGCAAACAATCGTACACATAAAACTTTCAATGCTGTATGAGTTAATATACAGAAAATTATAATATGTATTAATGAAACAACAAGTGAGGGGATAAACAAACAAATGAATGGATAAAAATCAAACAAACAATTGAACATAAATCGATAAATGAATGAGAAACTAATTAACCAGAGGGTGCAACAGTTAACAAACAATTATCAAGGTAACAAATAAGCGAGAAAAGTGTTTAAAAGCAAACAAGGGAGCATAAACAAGTAAACAAACGAATAATAGGGAGTATTTTGAATGTATTCATAGTATACATTCCATTTCATGGTAAACAAGTAAGTAAGCATATGATGAAAATGGCTATAATATGAAAAACAAAATCACAATAAATAACAAAAAGTTCTTAATGGCTTATACAATTGGAAGACTAATTTATTCGTTTGTTCATGTTTGTTGGTTCAATGCATGAAAGTACCCTCGTTTATTTACATCACATTTACGTTGTAATGGTGCATGAATGTCATGAGGTAGGCAGTCCTACATTGCCAAATCCTATCATCTACGCATAATTCAAAGAATGAAGGCAAGAGCAAATTATTTACAAGCTTTTGTTTCGTAGCTCTGTTGTTTGGAGGTACCTACCGGACGAAGGAAAGAAACGGCCGAACATACACCGTTTTATAGGAACTAACGCTTGGCTGCGCCTGATTCCAAGCAACTTTTCTACCATTTCGTGCTCCAACTTTTTGCATTTCTATAATAACAACATAAGCATGCATGTAAACGTGAGAGAGAAAGGACATTCCAAAACTGTGGGAATGATACACAATGATTAATGATGGCAATAATAATAATGATAATAATAATGATAATAATAATAATAATAACCATAATGATATTAATAGCAATAATAATGATGATCATAATAATACTAATAATAAGATAACATTAAAGTAGAAAGTATCAGATGATTGATTAATGTTATGATAATAAAAAATAATACCACATAATTTTTGGTGTATAAATATGAACTATGATTAAAATTTACAGAGTGAAGTGAAACGGCAAGCATTCTAAAACGACACATCAAACTTTCGATTGAATAGTACTGCTGTGCAATGTTTTTGCTTCTTTTTTATCGTGACAAAGATGAGTTCATCTGTTCACAAAAGGGTAAAGGCCAGAAAAGTTTGATGTAGTCTTTGCTAAAAACATAGAGAAAACCTGCTTTCAAAACCCTAACCTGAGCTGGTCAGGTACGTATCGATCGGGGTTCCCCTCCGAATTGGAGGAAAACACTTCGAGCGAAATGCGTTCAACGTCAAACCTAAATTCTGTTCGAATTCTTTGCTTCGCTAGAATAGAAATGGTCACAGTTAATCCTTGATAGCTTTCAGAAGTCAAAAGTTGGCATAAGAATAATAAAATTTCATTTTTATACAAACTCAGTAGATACATTTCCTAGAGATGTTTTTTTTTAATTGAAATAAAAATTTTGCCCAGGTTATATTTACTTCCTCGTATAAAGAGAAACTATAGTAATCATGTGGAAATTTGATTTTGAGATTTCACATTTTGAGTGCATCTGTATACATTCCGGCCATTTTCGCCATGGATTCTGTCTCTGTGTATGTTTATGGATGTGTAAACACTATCACACTATTAAAAACGACTTAGGCACACTGCATGAAACTAATTTTATGAAACTGGTTTCATGAAACGTGACTGTTATAGTGAGTTGTCTTAGTTTGTGACATTTTCTGTAATTATTAATGAAATTTATTATCTATGCATTTTAGCTAAGAAGTAAAATATAGATTATCCGAAAAAACAAAAAAGAAAATAACATATTCATGAAAGAACAAATGAGAGAAAAACAAATAAACCAATGGATAAAAACCAAACAAACAATTAAATGTAAATTGACAAATGAATGAGAAACAAATGAAACAGAGAGTGAAATAATAGAACAATCGAGAAACGTGTTTTAAAGCAAACAAGAAAAAAAAGACCCTAACAAATAAACACACTAAAAATATTCTGAATATATGAAAATGTATATATATAATATGCATTATATTTTGTGATAAACGAAATAATTACTGGAGTAAAATTTTTGTCCAATGAAAGCATACGTGTTCATAAGTGAGTCAACACATGACAAAAATGGCAAAAGCTACATAAAAAGGAAAGTCATAATAAATGACAAGAAGTAGTTAATGACGTCCACGGTGGCCTCTAAATTTCTAAGATTATTATATTTGTTTGTAGGACCAATACATAAAAGTACTTTGGTTTATTTACATCACATTGTAAGAGTGCCTGAACACCATGAGATAAGCAGTCCTACATTGCCAAATCCAATCAACTATGCAAAGAAGAACAACAGTAATAGCGAATTATTTACAAAATTCTGTTTTATAATTCTGTTGTTTGGAGGTACGTTCCGACCGTAGTAAAGTAACGGTGGAACAGGCACCTTTTTATAGAAACTAATACTTGGCTGCGCATGATTCCATGCAAGTTTTGTACCATATGTTCTTCCAAATTTCTGAATTTCTATAATAATAATGTTGGTAATAACAATAATATATTAAATTAAAAAGTATCAGATGATCGACTAATGTTATGGAAATTATAAAAATAATAATACAATGTAATTTTTGGTGTATAAATATAAACTATGGTTCAAATTTACAGAGTGAAGTGAAATGGCAAATGGCCCCTACATTTCGAAGAATAACCTATTAGTTTATTACTGTTTGTTGGTTCAGCCGTGAAAGTACCTTGGTTTATTTACATCATATTTACATTACAAAAGTGCATGAACACCATGAGGTAAACAGTCTTACATTACCAAATCCAATATACTAGGCAAAGATCGAAGAATGACACCAAGAGCGAATTATTTACAAGATTTTGTTTTGCAGTTCTATTTCTTGGAGGTACATACCTACTTTATTATAACGGCAGAACGTACACCTTTTTATAGGAACTAACGCTTGGCCTCGTCTGATTCCAAGCAACTTTTTTAACATATCGAGCTCCAACTTTTTGCATTTCTATAATAACAAGGTAATAATAATAATAATAGTAACACAACATTAACTTAAAAAGATGAGATGATTGATTAATGTTATGGAAATTATAAAAATAATAATAATGCAACATAATTTTTAGTGTATAAATAATATGATCTATGGTTAAAATTTACAGTAGTGAAAAGTTAGCACAATTTGATAAAAATAATAAAATTTCATATCTATAAAAATTCAGTAGATACCTCTACATATTCTGAAAATGTTTTTTAATTGTTATAAAACATTTCGCTTATACTCTCAGCCTATTTTTCAAAAGGTTGTAATCCTCATATACGTGTACGTGTAGCTATGAAGAATGCATATTAGATTAGTTTATAATATGCTTATAACACTACATTACAATAATAGGTGCTGATAACAGAAAGGTTATTAACAATAATTATGTGTATTGTGATATAAGCCCCAGAAATCATATTATGTATGTAGGGTCTATTTAAAAACGATTGGCTTTTCATGACTGTATTTTTGTACATTAAAACCTCGAATTTTAAGAATTTAATGTGAACAAATTATAATTACAGTTATGGTTCAAAAGATGAAAATTGTGACATTTTTTTTATTGTCCTTCAATATTTGATGTCATCAGAGCCTCTTCAAAGAATTCGCAGAAATCATAAAACAGGATTATACGGGCTCAAGTGTGTTCAAACTCTCTTGCATCAGATATAAATTTATTCAATTTTCAATTTGTCAACACAGTTCCTACATAGCAACCAAACTACACTCTCTCGTAAAGATTAAAAACAATCGACGCATTAACTACGAAAACTGTTAAGAGCTTCATAAAGTTTAAAATAATAAAATAAACTGAACTAAACCACCTTAATAATGGTTATAAAAACCGCCTAGCAACAATTATTACCAACAAGCCTCTACTATGAAACTCGCCAGAGAATTAGACATCTTAAATTCCTAATTAGTTGAAATCATTTTCCATAAATAATAATTCCTCACAAATAATATGTTATAGCTTAAACTCCATTAAAACAAACTGAAAGTACACAATTTTTATCTTTTTAACCATAGACCAAAATAGGTCAAAAATTGTTTTTTTTTTTAATTGATTCCGATTCACGAATTATCCTGCAATATGATGGGAAAATCGATTTTATAGGAATCGATATATTTAATATCGGTAAATAGAAAAAAAAAACAAAAGTCTGAGTAGAGAAAATAGACCAAAATTTTGTTTTTTTTCCTACAGAAATAATAATAATACTTTATATTTTTTGTACTATACAACATCCATTATTTTTCATTGTTTCAAATTAGAAATGTTTCTGTGAAATTAACGCACATACATATTCTATTTTTACTCGGTTTAGCAAATTTGAAAATGAAAATTTATCCTATTCATGACTTATGTGAACAACGAAATAATATGTATAGTGTGTTTCTCCTAAATCATTTGTAATACATTTTACTTTTTAGCAAAAATATCTACATTCATACAGACAGACATCATGATTCAATGGCACTCAAAACGAAAAGATTATCAAAATGTCAAGATCGGTGATCTCCAAGATCTCTATACTTTCTCTTAATATTTATATGTATATATATTCAATAAAGTAAAAATGATAATAACATATTCATGAAATGAGAAGGGGAAATCAAATCAATGGACAAAGAACCTAATAAACAATTAAATGAAAATCGACAAATGAATGAGAAATAAATGAAACAGAGAGCGTAACAAAAAACAAACAAATAACAAGGCAACAAACAAATAACAAGGCAACAAACAAATAACAAGGCAACAAACAAGTGAGAAATGGGTTTTAAAGAAAACAAAGGAAGAAGGCATAAGCAAATAAACAAACGAATAATAGAAAATATTCTGAATGTAAGTATTGTATATATTGCATTTTGTTGCAACTAATAATATTAGTAGAATAAAATTTTCGTCAAATGAAAATGTAAATTTTAATATATGTATAAGCACATGATGAAAATGGTAAAACTGAATGAAAAACAAAATCATAATATAAATAAATGACAAAAAGTTGTTAATGACCTCTACATTGGTCCCTACATTTGGAGGATTAATTTATTCGTTTGTTCATGTTTGTTGGTCCAATACATAAAAGTACCTTGAATTATTTACATCACATTTACATTGTAACACGAACACTATTAGGTAAACAGTTCAACATTACCAAATCCAATCTACTAGAGAAAATTCAAAGAACGACTGCAAAAGCGTATAGTTTACAAGCTTTAGTTTCGTTACTCTGTCATTTGAAGGTACTACCTACCGGAAGAACCAAAGTAACGGCCGAACAAACACCGTTTTATAGGAATTAATGCTTGGCCTCGTCTGATTCCAAGCAACTTTTCTATCATATCGTGCTCCAACTTTTTGCATTTCTATAATAACAACATAAACATGCATATAAACATGAGAGAGAAAAGTCATTCCAAAAATGTGGGAATGATAAACAATGGTTTATGATGATGGTGATGATGATAATGATGATAATGATGATAATGATGATAATGATGATAATGATAATAATGATAATAATGATAATCATGATAATAATAACAATAATAATAAAAATATTAAGGTGCCGTTCATACTAAGGCGGTATACGATAAGCGGTATATCGTAAACGATATACGATAAGCGATATATCGTAAACGATATACGATACGCGACGCACAAACATATACTTGAAAACCAAAGGGAGGTGATAAAAAATGTTCACATTCGTGCGATTGCACGACATATCGCAGGTGACATATCACTCGAAGTGCTGCTTGCCAGTCGCCTCGGCGATTAGTTGCTTACGATATTTTGTTTTTGAAGTTGAGACATGTGTTCCCATCGCCCAGGTCGCCTCGATTTAGTCACCCCGTCAGAAAACCCTTCTAGCAATATATCGTCGCAATATCTTCTTTACGATATATCGCTTATCTTATATCGCCTTAGTATGAGCGGCGCCTAATAATGATAATAATAATATCAATAGTGATTCTAACATAACGTTAAGTTAAAAAGAATCAAATGGTTGATAATGTTATAGCAACTATAAAAATAATAACACAATATAATTTTTGACGTGTAAATAAGAAGTATGATTAAAATTTACAGAGCGAAGTGAAACGGCAAGCACTCTAAAGCAACACATCAAACTTTCGATTAAATAGCCGCAGTGAGCAAGGCTTTTACTTGTTTTTTATCGTAAAGAGAGTGACTTCATCTGTTCTCAAAAGGTTAAGAACCAGAAAAGTTTGATGTACTCTTTGCTAAAAACATAGAGAAAACCTGCTTTCATAACCCTAACCTGAGCTGGTCAGGTATGTATCGATCGGGGTTCCCCTCCGAATTGGAGGAAAACGCTTCGAGCGAAACGCGTTCAACGTCAAACCTAAATTCTGTTCGAATTCTTTGCTTTGCTAGAATAGAAATGGTCACAGTTAATCCCTGATATCTTGCAGTAGTCAAAAGTTAGCATAAGTTGAGAAAAATGTCAATATTTCATGTCTATAAATATTCATCAGATATCTCTACATTTTCTGAAGATGTTTTTCAATTACTACAAAACACTACTAATACTCCCAACCTATTTGTCAGAATGTTGTAATCCTCATTTATGTGCAAATGTATAAAGAATGTATATTAGATTAGTTTAGAACATGTTTAAAACACTACGTTAGAATATGTACTGACAACAGAGTGGTTATAAACAATAATGCGTGTTATGATATAAGCCACAGAACTCATATTGCAAATGCAGGGTCCATTTTAATACAATTGGCTTGCGCCGACGGTATTTTTTAACTTGGAAACTTTGAATTTTAAGAATGTAATGTGAACTAATCATACATTAACTATTTACTGCTATTTATTATTGACTATGGCTCAAAAGATAAAAATTGTAACGAATTTTTATTGTTCATTATCCTAACCGTTTTCTTCAATTTGTGAATACAAATTGCTTATCTACTAGAATCAATAAAAACATAATTTTCTTCACAAACCAATCCAAAATTAACTTTCTGTTTAATTTAAATAGTACGTTTTCCACTTAAGCCATCAATACGATAAGTCCTTTTAAGACACAGTTTTCTTAAATAAACATAACAACTTAACTTATTATTTACAACTTACGGCCAGGTAAAAAATTACTTTATTAATATAAGTAGCAACTACCATGGAAATCATTTTGATTAATACCATTAACCAAGAAGAAAGTTTTTTAAATAAATACATTAATTGTGGGCTCGACAAAAACACCTCGTTTTGGCATAACCTACCCCAGGCAACAAAATAATGTAATTTTTACATCCGTAATTGGTGATTAATACGATTGGACGTCAGTGGACCAAAAGATTACTTAAAAGAGACGTCATATTTTTTATGTGTGCATACTTACCGCACGCAAAATCACATGGTACTCATATAATAAGAAATCAGCTACTTATCACCCGTAACGGAGCGTTCGTGCGCTCATCTTTCGCTCTCATAGGCAATCGACAACTTACCGCACTAGTTGCTCAATATACTATTTCATAACTCAAATGACACAATGTACCTATCATTTGTCGGCGTCGTCGGTTCCATTTGTATTAGAGCAGGTGATCAATTTCTCGCTGTGCAAAAGATAACTTTAATTAATAAAGCCTAATTAATAATCGTAAGTAATAAAATCAAGTAATTTCAAATTAAATTGTGTACGCGCGCTTTCACGGCCGTTACTCAAAGGACCAATCCCAAGCTTTTCCGCAACTAGGTCCAGTGCGTTGTCCAGTGCGCATATGTGTCGTACTAGCTCGAGCTAGTACGACACATGTTGATCAACGTCGCGTCGTCGTTCATCTCGTCAACAAATCAACAAAGGTGAAGTGCCTTTTCTTTTACTCGTTTATCTCTCGTTGTAAGTATAGTTGTTTATGCTAATTAGCTCTTAATTGTATGAACTCTTCACTGATACCCAATTTAATAGTTTAAGCACATTGCGATGGCTTATGTAGGAGTACAATTTCCAGATGATGAAGTAGGTAGTGAGAGAAGCATCGCCATTGTTTGCAGCAACTGGTTAACACCAAAAAAGACCGAAATCTGGTAGCCACTTCACAAGACGTAACAAGTATTTAACAAGGCACTTTTAAATGCACATGAACCCGACGAAAAATGGCAAACATATAAAATTTCAAAAATATCATTTGAAAGTGGTAAGAATGATTTACATTTTCTTGAAGAATACATTATAAGACTTTAGAGTTATTACTTTGAACATCAGCAGTACTTTTTAGCATTTCCAATTTTTTAAATTTTATTTTAGACGATCTAGTCAAAGGTCGAAAGAAACTAAAAAGAACAGAAGAGACTTATTCTGATATACAATCATCAGACACCGATGCTCATGAGGCGAAAAGGAAAATATTCAAGCCTCGTAAAGTTATTGACGACACATCAGATTAGGATGATGAGAGAAATTTTCCTATGCCACCAAGAAAAATATGTACATTGAATAGAAACATTGTGGACAGAAAAGGTGGCATGAAATATTATATTTCACTATTTGTATTTTTATGTGTAATTTTGTTTTAGATATTAATCTTCCCACCTGCAGTACACCTCAGCCCTCGACCCCTTCGTCATCAGAAGTAGATTCAACAGAAAACCAAGGTTTGTTATTCATTTCATATAAATATTTTAATACCAAAATTAAAGATGACGTTTACGTTTTATCAAACTTAAGCAGTCTTTCGGTGAAATGAGCTTGATTTATGAATTTTAATTTCATTTTAACACATTCAAATTTTATCAGTATTAAATTATCAAAACTAACAATAATGTGTCCTAATGGATTTTTAATTCAAAGTTGCTATGATATAACAATAAAATCAATTACCATCAATAATGAAATTCATTGTGACATCACACCAATTAAGAATTTAATAGAATGATTAATTGCACTAATGTTTTAAAGTTTCTTTAACTCTAACGGACGTTTAAATTAACTTATTACTTAAAGAATTATAATGAATAACAAACCTCAAGAAACCGCTAAAATCCGTTCGATATAACCAAAGTTCTTAGGGAACTATTGACGGGACTTTCATTTTGGTTCGCTTTAACCGGGTGTGATAGTCGGAGTTCACTGCAGATAAATTATGACTGAATGCCTACGTTTTTCTTTGTAGCGGTGCAGCGGAAACTATTTTCCCTTTTGTTGCATATTAAAGAACAGAATAATGAAATTTTAAAGTGGATTAGCAAACAACCAACTATAATCCAAAACGACTGATTGATGCCAAATAACATACCAGAACATTTAAAAAGTTTGGTAAACTACATGGCTATTTTTAGTAACTGGGTTTAATATACATATATGTTTTTAGATTTCATACTTTGCCACTATCGGAGGAAAGAATGTGACCAATAAATCCAACAATATTCTCAAACGATGTTTAACAAATAATTTAGCGTGCAATTTTAATTACTTCGGGAAAAGAACTTTGAAGAGAGCTTTTAGTGAATTAAAATTTAACAGAGTAATAATTGGTAAGTTTCATAACATCATTTTTTGATAAAAAATATGCACTAATGAATTTTCTGCTTCGCAACTATAGGTGCAGTCAAGGAAAGATCAAAACTCTACAGACCAGGATATTGAAAATTCGATCAAAACGTGGTGGAGGCACTCTCCACAAAGGTTAAAACTTGAAGAACTTAAGGTTAGACATGCCAAATAAATTTAAACATACTGTTTCTCAACGTCACATCTACCGAAAAGTGACAAGAGGTGTAGAAGCAACTTTATTAGAAATTAAAAATGAAAATTTGTGTTCTCAAAGAAATCAACAAATTGAATATGTAATTTGCTATCCAAAATTAATTAGCAAGGTACAATCTTCTGACGTAGAAGTAACTAATATCACTACACATGTAGCTTCATTTTAAGGACTATGTGTTCGCAGTTCAGTTTCACTCATCAGCAGATTCCTATTGTTATCTTAAGAACGGTAAAGTAATACAAATTAATAATATTTTACTCTACAATGAAAATACTTTCTTTGTTGGTAAACAATTTAAACGTTATGATTGTCTTTATACATATCCTATGATGTCCAGTGAATTAAATATCCACCTTGTTCATGAGTTATCAAAAAATTTTGAAATGTGGCCTATTGATCAGGTTTTTGCAAAATGTATTCTCTTACCTTTTAAAAATAAAAATAAAGGAACTTATTGGGTTGCCCAACCAATTATACATTCTCTCTGCTGCTAAATTTGCAGATTTCTAAAATTTTTCGATAATTAATTTTGCTTCTTTACTTTAAATAAACTATTTACATAGCTTTGAGTGTTTTTTTTAATAAAGTATCCTGATATCAAACCCATATTTTCAGCATAAATGTCATTTATTATGACGTCAATTATCTGCCATAAAAATGACGTACATTTTTAATGATCTTTAAACATACACATGAGGCGTCATATTAATGACGTAAATTACCTGTGACATAATCATGTAATTTTTACATGATTAGGAGAGCAACTATCACGTAATTTGGACGAATGACATGATTGAAAATAGATGTAAAAATTACATCAGTGTGTTGCCTGAGATTCAGTTTACCAGCCACGAATTCCACATGAGCATCCCATGTCAGCAGTGGATCTAAATGTACACCCAAAAACTGTACATCATTCATATTAACTTTTTCTTTTTTCAATGTCAAAACCAGTTGTTGAGTCTTTCCATTATTCATTAATAGACCATTACTGGAGAACCTTTCACTTGCACATCTCAAACATCTATCAGCCTCCTGTGTAGCCATATCTAAATTCTTATTCCTATTTATTAAACTAATGTCATCTGCAAACATTATAGTCTTACAGGGTATCACATTCGGTAAGCTATTTATATAAATCAAAAAAAGGACTGGACCCAGAATGGATCCCTGTCCCAGCCTGCACTGAACGTTTCAGTTCACGTTTCTCCTTTGCAAGTTTAAAGAATCGGAGGATATGTAAACAATTGTTGTAAAATTTACATACCCTTTATGAGCATAGTAAAAACGTAATCAGTGGATACATAAATGAAATGTAAATGTAACATAAATAAATTATATATATTTAATGTAAATGTAACGGGAACATTATGAAAAAATAACTCAGTTCCGAAACGTTGATC